>JAAGNO010013269.1:0-12052 GCA_033439905.1 Ceryle rudis | reverse complement strand
AGAAAGAGTGGTGAGGCACTGGAACAGCCTGCCCAGGGAGGTGGTTGAGTCACCATCCCTGGAGGTATTTAAGAAACAAGTTGACATGGGGCTTCACCACATGCTCTAGGAGCAGGCATGTAGGGGTCTTGTGTGTTGGTTTTTGGTGTTGCTTCCTTTTAGTGGTCAGGTGTTTAGGTGTTCTTTATTTTTGTAGGTATTGTTTGACTTGGTGATCTACAAGGTCCTTTCCAGCCACAATTATTCTGTGATTCTGTGAAAGAAAGCACCAGCCTAGCCTTCTAGGACTGTGACATTGTCAAAGAAATCTTGTGGAAACTACTAGAGAAGTTTCTACTTTGTTTGGATGTGGCCCTAACTTGTGCAGTGATAGTAATTTGTATGCCTTTGGGAAATACGCTGCAAGGCAAAACTCTTGAGACTCAACCTCAAGAAAAGGAAAGAGGGTGTAGAGGATGCATGGAGGAAATGTATTTGAAGGTGTAACTTGTTTCCTGCCCAAAGCCTTGTTGAGAAATGTATCAAGGTATGCTTGTCATAGAATCATTCTGTTTGGAAGAGACCTTCAAGATCATCAAGTCCAACCTTATTCCTAGCCCTATCAAAACCACTAAACCATTTCCCTAAGCACAACATCTACCCAGATTTTAAACAGCTCCAAAGATGGTGACTCCACCACCTCCTTGGGCAGACCATTCCAATGTCTGACAACCCTTTCAGTAAATAAATCCTTCCTACTATTCAGGCTGAACCTCCCCTGGTTCAACTTCAGGCCATTTCCTCTTGTTCTGTCGCTTTTCGCTAGGGAGGACAGCTCCCACCTTGCTACAACTACTCTTCAGGTAGTTGTACAGAGCAATAACATCTCTCCTTAGCCTTCTTTTATCAAGGCTAAACACCCTCAGATCCTTCAGCCTTGTCCTATTAGAAACACATGGAAGGAGAGAGTTTAATGTTATTTGAATCCATAAACATATGGGTGACATTACTGAAAGTGCCTTGCATTTGCCTATGACTCCTGAGTGAGTGCTAGGAAGTCCTCTCATTCATAGGATGTCTTAGAGCTGATTTTTTTACCCTTTGAAAAGTGGCCATTTGTTGTATTATGTCATTCTGCAGGTTAAAGGACGCAGAATAGAAGATGGACTGGGGATCTCTGCAGGCCATTTTAGGAGGCGTAAATAAGCACTCCACCGGCATCGGGAAGATATGGCTCACAGTCCTGTTCATCTTCCGTATCATGATCCTGGTTGTGGCTGCAGAGAGAGTCTGGGGAGATGAACAACAAGATTTTGTCTGCAACACACTGCAGCCTGGGTGCAGAAATGTTTGCTATGATCACTTCTTCCCCATCTCTCACATCAGACTTTGGGCTCTGCAACTGATCTTTGTTTCCACACCTGCACTGCTGGTGGCCATGCATGTAGCTTACACCAGGCACGAGAAGAAAAGGCGATTCAGAAATGGTGAGAAAATTGATATTGAAGATCTGAAAACCAAAAAACTTCACATTCAGGGCCCCCTGTGGTGGACGTACACCATCAGCATCTTCTTCAGGATTGTCTTCGAAGCAGTCTTCATGTATGCGTTCTATTACATGTATGATGGGTACCAGATGCCTCGTCTGGTGAAGTGCAGTGCATGGCCCTGCCCCAACACAGTGGATTGTTTTGTGTCTCGGCCCACTGAGAAAACCACATTTACTATTTTCATGCTTGTTGTGTCTGGGATCTGCATAATGTTGAATCTGGCAGAATTGTGTTACCTAGTGATAAAAATTTGCATGAAAGAATCCAGGAAAAACACAGTTTTAAAATAATTTCCCCATTTCAGGATTTTTCTAGCTCCCCATTTCCCTCAAACTTTTAGGTGTCAAAGCAACCAGCAATATTTTCATGCTCAAGGGAAAGGATAAAAATGGAAGTTCATTTATGTTTTAAAGATGATAGTCTCACAGGGCAGCTGCCACTGAGGCAAGTTTTAAAGATATGAGTTATTTCAAGTATTTCTGCATCCATAAATAGAGAAAGCAACCTTCTGGTAGCAGCTTTTCCAAGAATGCCTACTGCTGGGATCCTGCTGTTGGGATAGTCTCTTTTTCAAGAAGCAGGACTGGAAAGGCTCATGGAAAGCTCCTGTGCCCAAGGGAGAGGCAGGAATCACAAACACAGTGTATCAGCTTCAGTGGCAAGCCAGTAACAGGGTTTTGGGGAGAACTTCAGGGCTGGTGAAAAGGAAGAAAACAGGGAGGGTTGTGCCTACAGCAGATGTCCTATCCTATCCTCTCTCTATTCTGGAGAGCAAGGAAGGGGTTTAAGACCACAGATACTCCATGGCAATGCACGCTATCAGCTCTGCAGAGCACCAGCAATGTTTTTTCTTTTAATCTCCTTACCTGAACTGAGGACCATTTCCTTCAGGGTTGAGGGTGGCTAATCCCAACTGCTTGTGAATGTAGTTAGGTCTATGCTGCCTCCCTCCACTCACAGGGGCTGCAGCACTGGGAGGAATGAAGAGCGTTGTTTCAATCTCTTGGTGAAGTGAAAAACATAGCTGCCTTTGAGAAAGTAGGGGTAGTGCAACTGTCTTCCTCCTTGTTCTCCCCAACACTTTGTGAACGATCTCAGTACAGTAGATTTTATTCAATGAAGAGACTTTTTATCACCTGTGTCTCCTTCAGCTGTGTACCTTTAATAGCCAAGAAAAAATGCGTTCTTTCATTGTTTGTTATCCAAAAGAAGTGCTTCAACTTGCAGTAAGATGTGCAGTAGACTGCACCTACCAGTGCTCCTTCCATAAGTCCCTTTTTCCATCCAACCTACACAGCTTTTCGTCACAAAACCTTCTGCCTATCTGAGGTACCTTTTAAGTGACTGTGTCAAACCACTCCCAATCTCTCTGACATTCCACAGTGTGAGACTGATGCACCCTCTTCTTAGCAGTAGGTCTAGCAGGAATTACAGTTTGCACAGCTAAAATAGCAAAGGGACCTAATCAGAAATGAGGAGGAACTTGATATTTTTCTTGAAGTTCACATTGCTGAGCTGTGAATTGTATATTACTAACTCAAAAAACTATGTGAGTCAGTCTGATCTTGTCTCTCCAAAGTAGTCTCAAAACATGTTTTATACCTGTCATAGGCAACTTCACCAGCACATACAGCAACACAGTTGATCTCCCATTGAACTTACTTCCAGAAAGTTGGCTGTTTCTCCTCCTTAGCTTCAATAACTGTCTTTTCCTCAGAATGAGTGGGTGCTATCTCAGCTTCTCTATTTGCATCCGTATCATACTGTACATTTAAGTTTATCACTGTTTGAATAAACAAAGCTGCCTCAGTTAAGACCCCTGACCCCTCACTGTGCACTGGAAGTGGAGTGTGAGCAGGCTCACATTGCTTGTGAGCTGCATTCAGTGTTACAGGTTGACTGAGGATGAAAACCTGTCATCTAAGAGGGGAACAAGAAAACCATAAACCCACCATCTTCAGAAGTATAAATAACAAGATAGAAAGTCATTAATAACAAGCTGAACTAGAAACTTGGACTGTGAAAACATCCTTAATTCAAGTCTAAAGAACAGAGCTTGGCACATATCAGGTTTGTGCTTGGTAAAGTTCCTGCATTGTTCCGTGTACAAGTACGAAGAGAAATTATCTAAACTCCCAGTGCTATCTACACACCCAATTCTAGTATTACATTTCTTTTGTAATAACAGGATTTTTTTTTTTCCCTGAAATTAAAGCACTCTTGTGGTGTCTGTTTTCTGTATTATTTCTACGTGTCATGTATTATCTGTGTCCAATGAAAATCTGCATATCATAATGGGAAGTGCATGCACTAATACTACATTTAATAGCCAAGGGCAACTGCAACGATTTCAACCTTCTGCTGCAGGTTGTTTTTGCAATTGCCTGTTATCCTGCAGACTGTGTGAGCTGATAGTGAAAAGTCATATATGTGACCCCCTACTAGAAATAAAATGTGATGCCTAAGTCAGCCTTGTACTAGCAGAACTGCAGCTGGAAAAGGCTGGTAATAAATAACCAGCTCCAGAGGGGAGACAGTTTGTGTTGGAACTGTATGTGTTCTTTCCTGAAATACACTAGAAGTATCTACATTTTTGGCACTTGGCTCCTAGGCTCTTCTCAGAATGAAGATTGCAAGAATGTTGAAAACTGAAGCAGCAAATCCGAAGTCATGACTGTAAACCAGGCTGATTTCTCACTGTCCAGTGTCTAGTGTAGGCAGGATAAGAAGTGTCAAATAATGTGATATCAGAACTGGGAACTGTACAAGTGGAACTGTCTGGAACTATACCTTCATTTAAATAATCACCAGGAGAAATTACCATTGGCTTCATCAAGCTAAACTTTCATCCAAAACCTTGAAACCAAACTACAAGCATGTTTTGTCATCAAGGAAGAGGGGGGAAGGGGAAGCAAACTTCACTATTAACTCATAGACACAGCTAGAGAACTAACTTCCATGGAAGAGTGAGTGATTTAAAAGGAAATCAGAATCATGAATATGTATTTAGGACTACTGGATATAGAAATGCCTTTTTTACAAATGTTCTTAGACAAAAATTTTAAAAATCCTTCAGATGTTTTTCAGTTACCGTAAACCAGTGTATTGTGTTATTTCCTGACAGCAAGAACGTAAGACAAATTATATGATCCATACAGAGAAGAGCGCTCCTGTACCATGGAGGTTCAATTCAAAATAGCAAGACTGTTAGAAGTTGCTTTATTTTGTAAGAAGTGCACTGTAGCAAATAAGCAACAACTAAGAGCACTTTACTACAGACTGAGCTTGGTGAAAAATCTCTTTTTTATCATAATTTCTTCCCCTGCAATTTAGGATTGCTAATTTGTTTTACCAGGCAACAAAATCACACTGAAAGAATTGCACTCTGTATTATGGTCACTTGTTATGATATTCAGGACAGCCACTACCCTGGGTGTTAATTACAGGTTTCTTTAGATTTTCAAAGCCCTATTATCTATACAGTCATTTGAACCTGTTTGTAGAGAGTGGAAGGAGTAATGGTATCTATATGAGGCTTAATGAGCTAAGACTCATAGCTTAATGAGCCAAGGTAATGATCTTCAAGATAGTTCAGGAGGTACATACACTTTTTTCCCCCACCTGACCAACCCAGCTTGTCATTATAATTTTCCTTTACAGACTGTATTTCTCTTCTGTAAAGGTGGCCTAGCTCTGACTTTGTTATTTTCTCCCTTTTTCTGCCTGTTAAATTACTGCCAGTACCTCAATGATTATTTTACATCTGCCTGCTCTATGCTCAATCCACTGAAAAAATGACAATAATAATAATAATCCATTAAAAATATCCAAGAATACCACCTGGTAGCCAGGTGCTTGCATTTTTTTTTTAATTTTTTTTTTATTTTTTTTTTTTTTTCTGGTAAAGGAGTGATACAGTTATCAACATGACATACAGTTTAGGGAAATATGTTTTGAGTGAACTGATAGAGAACTTGCACACAGTTGAGCTATGATTCACTGCAGGTTGTAGTTCTGAACAGCAATTTTCACTCTGCATGCTGCATTTCACTTATAGGCCGACACAGTATCCAGGATAATAGATACTGGTCTGAAGCAGGTGGCATTTTTTCAGTGGATGAGATGTGCTGAGCAGGCTTACTTAGGCAAGGTCTATGTTTTCTGTTGTCTTGGCAACTATGGAAATATGGGCTTGTCAGCTGGGAAAGACAATAGCTGTTAAAACTGTTTAAGTCAGGATCATGAAATTTGGTTTAAGAGTGTTTTGCAGATCTCTACTGACATTTTTTTCTTTTAGACAACATATAAAAAGTCCTTCCACATCTCCAAGTGATCCACATTTTAGCAGAAAGGCTGCACCTTCTTTTGATGGAGTGACCGGAACACTTGTTATCTGTTTGGTATCCAACTATCAACATTTATTTTGTCTCAAGGCTTCTTTCACTTGATGTGACAAGTGGACAGAATCAACTCCAAATCTCACTGGTTTTGAGTTTCCCCAACTGAAAGATAAAGGTGACATGTTCACAGGGAGCAGAACAGTTTAATCAAGCATTGTTTGTTAGGATCGCTGCAACAGGTGCCAGAAAAAAAATATTTAATAATTATTGTGTGGTAAAAATTTCAAACCTATTGTATGTTGCGTCATTAGTGTAATGTCTGCTTACATTCAGTCATGTCCCTGCCCTAGGTGTTGCATCCTTTCCAAGGACTGAGTGTTTGATATACAGCTTAACTAGCTTCCACAATCCCTCCAGCACAAACAAAAACATCTATGCACTTACCCACACACATGTGCACACAGACACAGCACTAAACTGACTAAATCATTATCTCACTGTTATCTGATAGAAGACTGAGACGTTGCAACATGGATTTGTCAGGAATAATTTCTACCTATGACGTGATAAAAGCTTTTGTGTATAGCAGTAAAATAGTCATTAACGACTCATTGTCAGAGTGTAAGGATCCACCAACTAGGATAAACTGTGCAGCTGGGAGGAGCTGCAGGTACATGGGAAGGTAGGCTTAGAAATCAATAAGATCTTTATCACCAGGGGAAATGGTTTAACAGAAGCAGTTTGAGAAGTTAGGAAGGACTAAATATTACTATTGTGAAACACTAAGGACTTGCAGAACAGTATGATGAAGAAAGAGCTGTTCTGAAGCAAAGAACTTTGTAGGGAAGAGTTAAAGTTTGTAGCAGATCGTCAATGAAACATGAGTCAGTAACATTGTTGATGAGGAAAAATATAAAGGTTTGTCAAAAACCGGGTGTTTGAAATAATGTTTCCACTCGTTAGCACTTCAAAGTCCTTATCTATACTCTACTCTGGGGCTCCATCTGCTCCAGAAGCCCATTTATCACCTAGATGAAATCCTGGAGTCGGGAAGAATACATGACCAAATGTCTAAAACACAAAGCCTGTAAGGAAAGCCTAAAAGAAATGCTTTGGCCTGGAACAGTCTGAGGAAAGATCAAACAGCACTCTTCAAATATGTAAAAGATTGTGGCAAAGAAGTTAAAGTTGTTGCTCTTTACATCCCCCGGCAACAGGACGAGAAACAATAGGCTTACATTGCAATGAGATACAGACTGGTCACCACAAAACCTCTCTGTGAAGAGCGCTAAGCATTCTAAACTTAGCGTCGAGTTGGATGACAGACTGTCCATCAGTGAAGATTGCTAAATGGCAACTCAGTTCATCATCAGTTGAGGATGGTCTAGGTATAGGACTCTGCTCTAGGACAAAGAGAACTGATAAAATCTCTGAGGAAGGAGACCCCTTCAGACAACTGAAAGAGTCTTGTTGTACAGGTTCCTTTCTTTGAGCCAAAGCTCAGTTGCTGAATCAAATTCTTTTTCATTTAAATGCAAGTCTACTTGTCAGTGTGGGTCTACCCAGCATGGTCTCTGTCAACATGGTTCCTTTGTGTTTTTAGCAATTGTTGTAATACATTATTGTGCTGTAATAGATTCCACCTGATAAACCATATGCGGTGGCATTGTGAGTTAATAAAATTGTAATTAGCATAAATTAAGTTGGTGGTTAAAAAGTTCCTTCTGCCTCGGTTTTGTATTTCACAAAACAGTAATTGGTCCCAACAGGAGAAAGACTGAAACCCATATCAAGTTTGAGTTTTGTTGTCCAGTTAACTACATAAGCAAACATTGGTGGAGTTCGCTGAAGCCTGTCCAGCAGAAATTTCCCAGCAATAGCATGCCGTATTGTGTTACTGGTTTCTTTCATTTCAAAGCCAGACCATCACGTTGTGCAGTAGTTTGAATTTTGTAGAGAAATTTTCCTGTACATGAGCTTGGTTTTCTATTTCAAAGCAAGATATTTATTGCTGTTCCTTTCTGTGGAAGGTAGACAGTATCTAAGGCCTTTAGAAATTCATCGTGCATGTCATCAAGGTACATTCTGGTAAAACATACCGTATGTGTTCTTACCCTGAATACAATGGAAAAGAACATCCTTGTTTAGGAGCTTTGGTTGTGGTTTGGCACTATGCAGTGTTCACTGGTAGTACTAGTTTAGGACATTAACACTGATGTCATCCCTTCCTGCTCATTCTTACCCTGTCTGTGTCTCTCCTCATGTCATTCAACACAGTGCTCCAGGAGCTTTACTGTGACAGCACTGTTGTTTGCACAGCTGCGCTCAGCACTGGATTGGCCGACTGCTTTAGCTGATGAAGAAACAAATGTTTTGCTTTGCTGGATTGTTTTTTAGCTGGATCAGTTCCTTGATCTGGCTTACAGGGAGGCCGCATGGACTCTTGTGCTGACGTGACTGTGGGGCACTAGGCCATGGTGTTGGGCAAGAAGAGCTGCAGAGAGTGAGTGGAAAGTGCAGAGAGAATGGCAACATCCTAAGTTTGTTGGCTGCTACACACACTGTAACTTCAAACCACAGCCTCTGGCTGTATTTTCATAAATGACTCCTACTAGAAAGGCAAAGTCTTGCTGCCTTTTCCCTCTTTTGCTGCTGTACCCTTTCCTGCTCTCTGCTCCTGTCTGCTGGCCCTGCTTCTCACCTACTGGCCATCTTCTCCCTTGCTCTGACACAACTTCCCCCTCAACCTTTCTATGAGTTAACTTACTAACTCATCACAGAACTATCTGAACTCTGCATTTTGATTTGTTTTAATCTCAGTTAGCTTTCTGTCAGGCTTGTGGCAGGCATGAATGTATCTCAAATAGCAGTATTTTTATTTCTTCATATTTCTGCCAGTAGGGTGAAAAAAAAAAAAAAAAAAAGAAGGAAAAAAAAAAAAGCCCCCCAAAAAACACAAAAAAACCCATCACACCACAACAGAATGATTAAAAATATTGTTCCCCTTGGATTCTGCATGTCCTATGTCTCTCCATTTTGATTCTTCCTTCTAACAGATGCTTGGCTTGTACAGTTACAGTTCTTCCTCTGCTGCATCTCACATGGAGCTTTTGTTTCCATGAAGATGACCTGAAAGCATCTCACTGCTACCTGTCCCAGAGCAGTCTGATTCTTTTTGTTGTATTAGGAGACTTCCCATGGTTTCTAAATTCTGAGAGGAAGCCTGTCCTGGTGGATAAGTTGCCAACCTAGGATCTCAGTGTTATTCTCAGGACTGTATAACTTAGGACAAGTCATTAAGTCTTCCTGTGCCTCCATTTCTACAAACTAGTAACCATAATCACTCTTCCTACAAACTGGAAATAAGAATAATTCTTCCTATCACCAGTTCTTAGTTGTTAATATGCTGTGTTCTCTGACTTGTGTGCTGGTAGTGTCGAACAGAACACTAATCACTAATAGGGAGAGTAATAATAATTACTGTATAATAATTACTATATAATATATACTATTGTATATATATACACTAATATATACTACTATAATATATACTATATACTACTGCGGCCTTTTTATTACCGTTTTATTTATTAGTTAATGAGTTCTAAAGTATTTCGAGTCATCCATGTACAAAGCAACTGAAGAAGAGTTTCATCCTTGCTTCAAACTGTGCCTCCCGAAGCGGCACGCTACACTTTCTCACCTTTGAAATACCTCTAGTGCCATCTTCTGTAGCTCCGCGGCATGTCAAGCACAGTTCTTTTTACCGGCGTAGAACGCAATGTCCCAACAAGCTGAACCGAAGGCACTTGTAGCTCTTTTTTTTGGGGTTGATTCCGTGGACAGAACTGCCGTGTATCGCCTTGGCGTGCTCGTTTACGACTAACGACATGTATCGCAGTTTAAGGGTCCTTCCACTGAACTTTGTTTGGATGCACAGTTATGGTAAGTGATTCTCTTCTATACTCCAAAATAGATGCTTAAATTAGAAATAGCATGGGATAAAACACTGGTTTGGATCAATACTGATCTGAAAAAGGTCTGATTTTCTTGTTGGGCAGCAGCTTAGGTTCAGACTAAGATCAAGGTATATCCCCTTACCTTATGAGTTTTATCATTTCATAAAGCTTGGTGTCTATTTTTGATCTTTCTTTGTACTTTTTCATGCAAACTGGATTCTTCTGGTCTTAAAAGTACCTGCCTGACTGTTCAGTCTACACACTTCTTGAATTCACTTTGTTTCTGCACCAGCCAAATCATATAATGCTAAAGGTCTGTCTACATGTGGAACAGGCGTTGTCATCTGTGTGGAGGTTTGGATGGAAGACAACAAAAGTGCTATTGAAGAAGATAGTATTTTTAAAGAAGACTGAAAATTGTGTAAATATGCATTTTAATGTAAAGATTTTAACATCAGTGTAAGTTTTATGTTGCTGTCTAGTGTTAGTGTCAACAGAGGGAACTCTTTAAACATAAAAAGGAACTAGGGATTTAGAGCACACTCGAGTGGCATCTGGCCACTGGCAGTGCTGTCCACCTTTAAAGGTAAGTGACAGTGAGGAAGTGAGCAGGATGGCTCTTTTATGGGAATCCCTCTCTCAGAAAGTCCACATGAAAGAAATATTTTCCAACAGCATTGCTTAAATATGAGCATATTTTCCTTCTGAATAAATTCCTACTTTTTCTATTTCCCCATATTTGGTTTCAGATCCTTCTAGTATGCAACTAACAAATATCCCTCCATACCTCCTCAACATTCTTTCATGCTTGGGCTTTCACCAGTACATAACTGGTCTTTTATTTTTAAAGCTGCTCCCTTCAAGTTTTCCCCAGGGATTTTGCATCCTTGCCTGCCTCATTTTTTTTACAAATGTCTCAAAAGGTTTTTTTCGACAGCCCAAACTTCTTCTTGTAAGAACCAGGAAGGGAATTCTTGGAAAGGAAATTGTTAGCTGATGGATGTAGTCTCATGATAGGCAGGCACCGCATCAGATTATCTTTATTCGAAATGTATTGAATTTTGTCTTAAAAGCCTTCTGCAGCAGTGCTGAAAACTGCTCTAGAACCTCACTGCTCGCCTGAGCAATAATGTTTTTCTTACAAAAAGATGTCAAGGCCTGTTTGTACAGATGGTGAGAGATACCACTTGAAACTCTCCAGAGACTGAAAAAGCCGTCATGGAAACACCCATTGCTTCATGATATTAAACCTTTTGGACAGATGGTTGGAAGTGAGAGATGTCTCTCCATCTCTCCCTAAAATCAAACCTCTTGCCCTTCATCTGACCTGATGAGCGGAGGGACTTCACTGCATGAAGAAATTTACAATGTGAGGAGTTATTTGGGCTGCTGCGATTCTCTGCTGTACCCTAACATGGCCCCTCATGCTTTACTGCTTCAGGATCCACATTGCAATACTACTACAGTTACAATCACGGCAGCACTGTTTCAGGTATATCACTCATTTCTGAATAAAGTAATTTGTCCTTTGTAATTTGTCCTTGTGTGACCACTAGCACTTAATTCGACAGAGATCCTCCTCCCTAGTGTTTTCTGTTGAAAGCTTTATAGGGTGCAACCAGATGTCTAAAGGATACAGCATGGAGATTGGTCTAGCTTACTTTGTCACCAGTCCTCTGCTACACACAGCTCCCCAAAGCATCTCAGAACCTTTATTGGGTGGTATTTTTACTGAATAAAGCCACAGAGAGCCTTGGGAACGACCCGGTGTGGTTTTCAGCACTGTGACTGTAGTTATCATCAGAAACTCATATGCTACTGCTGAAGAGTCACCGTGTTAGTTTACGTCATCCTGGCTAATGTTTCCTTTCTCAGGGCAACACACAAAAGCATAACCAAAATATAGGTTATTGTAACATGTTTGAGTACCGATGCTGAAAATATCAAGAGCTACCTTTAAATCAGTGTTCTGAAGATAGTTACAACTGGTTTGTTTTTTTCACGTGGCCTGTACATAGCAGGTTGACAGCTTATCTTGACTGTGAGAAAAAAAAAAACCCACAAACCCTTACAAAAAAATCATACACAATGCCTTCTTTTCCTAACATGGGCTCAGTCAGAGGTACAGGCTCTCAAACTGAAGATCCAGGCTTGAAATTCTGCAAGGAGTCGACGCAGCGCTGCCTTCACCCGAGGGCTCTGTCCTGACCGAAGGGCAGCAAGC
>JAAGNO010013268.1:0-11967 GCA_033439905.1 Ceryle rudis | reverse complement strand
CCAAACCCAACCCCCCCCGCCCCCAAAAAACCCAAAAAACCCCATGGCTATAAACACACAGAACAGTTGGAAGGGACCTCTGGAAGGCATCTGGTCCAAACACACAGAGGTCAGTTGCCCAGGACCATGCCCAGTCAGCTTTTGAGTATCACCAAGATGGAGACTCCACAACCTCCCTGGGCAACCTGTTCTTAAGGTTGTGTATGGGAATGTGTGCTTTTGTTTGGTTGGTTTTGTTGTTGTCTTTGGGGGTTTTCTGTTGGTACGGTTTTTGTTTGTTTAAGGGTTTGTTTGTTTTGGTTTTGTGTTTTGTCTTTTTTTTTTTTGCAATCCAACTCTCATGCAAATAATTAAATCCCTCAAGTATGATAAAAAAATTTGCAGCTGAAATATGTTGTCATGATGTTGAAATTTTACTACAATCAAATATTACAAATCCAGCTGTCTGAAGAATTTATCTTGTATACAAAGATACATTGCTTTAGGCAATGAACATTAATGGTGTGACAAGATGTCACAAAATTAACACCATCATTTAGTTCCAATGCTTCCGAAAGGTTGTAATTTTTTAAGACTCAGCTGCCTAATTACTTTTTCTGTCTCATGTGATAACACTCATGCATTTACAGGTACGTTTAGAAAACTCCTACAACATATTTAAAATTGTATAGTTAAATACTTAAGGAAAAGGTCTGTGAAATTTACATAGTAAGCCTGTGTATTTGAGTACAAGAAAGCCACAGAGGTACTTTAACCAAGTATATAGTAGTTTTCATCACCCTCCTGTAAGTTGATTGTACCTATAATCTACTACAGAATTGTGTGGAAAAAATGTAGCTAATTTGGTTATTACAAAAATAATTCATATAATTTGATACAAGGGGGGCTTTTTGATTAAAAGAATCCACATTTCAATCTTCATTCTAATTTCAACAGTCCCAAGATACTTGATTTGGTTTTCAAGACCAAATGAGAGCAAAAAAAAAAAAAAAAAAAAAAAAAACCAAAAAAAAAAAAAAAAAAACTTGAAGACAAAAACCTAAAACAAAAAAAAAAAAAAAAAAAAAAAAAAGACCTAATAATAAAAAGAACTAGCTTGAAGCCTAACACCTATAACAAATTCAAATTACTTTTCCATGAGTAAGCAAGAAAAACAGCTGTGACCACAGACAAAGCTTGAAAAAAAAAAAAATGTGCTCCAAGATAATATATACAGCATCTTTTACATGTAACAACATACATAACAGAAGACCTCAAAGAGTAGCCATGCTGTTATATACTTCCATTTGCACTCCTGCATTATAATTCCTGAATAAAAGCAAAATTCTTCTGTTACAGTGCAGGCAAAAAAAAAAAAAAAGTAGTAAAGTATTTCTTGTGTTACTAAATACTGAGTTTTTCTTCACTAATAGGAAGTATTTATAACTAATACTTTACATCAATCCTAGAAAAAAGAGAGTTCAAACCAACTGCAAACAATGGATGGCTCTGGTTTTTAAAAAGACGATAAACCTTAGGTGAGAAAAAAAGCATTAGTTCTTTCAGACATAAGCAACTGTATTTTAGGAGCAGCTCCTTACCTGCTCATAATTTAGACGCTGAATTTCAGATATCTCTTTAGGTTTTGCATCAAGAATATAGTCACCTAGAAAAAGGCAAAAATAAAATTAAGTTCATTCCACACTCAAATCTTCAACATTTTTATGAACACTTCTGATGGATCATAAATGCCACCATTGAATTTTTCTATCAAACTTATGAAATCATATTGTTTTATAACCCGAATTATAATTATAGAGTAAAATAGGAATATAAAACATATAGTAGGATCATGTTAAGAAATAAAATTTAGATGGCCAATGTTACTTAAGCAGCATTTCATAATCTCTTGGGGTATCATACCAATCTATTAAGTAAGAAATTTACCTCCCTGTATCTCAAAAATATAAGGTCAGACTATTCACAATAAGTATGCTGTTGGATAGCAATTTAAAAGTGTAACCACTTATCCAAACTGATACTATGAATATTTTGGCATATGTTTCCATACACCAATAACTCTGGAAAACTTATATTCCATCTGTGGGTTCAAGACTTGTAACCTTTTTAGTGATTAGTATAAACTGCCTCTCCCAATTTTTCAGATTTTATTTCCATGCTTTACATATTTATTCCCTTGCTCAATTAATAAAAAAGTGTTTCTCATCTAATGATACTTTTCTATGACGTTTCATAATTTATAATCTTTTAAGATTCTTCAAAAGTGGTTGAAGAGTTTTTCTATTTTTATCTTTTTTAAGATGTAGAAGAATCATTTAGCAATTGCTAATCCTGTTGACTGAATACGAACCTAAATATGAGCAGGTAATTTTGTCATTCAATTTAATAAGATAATTCCAGAAACTAATATAAGCCTTCAAGAAAGAATACACACATTTAACTAACTGTGATTATGCAGTGACTTCAGACAGTATTACTCTATCAAAAAAAATCAGAACAAGTGTTTAGACACAAGCAGCAAGATTTCTTAAAGACTTCTTAACTCCCAGTTAAAAAAAACCAAGCCTAGACTATTAAGCTCAAACATTTTATATTTATTACACTGCAAAGAGAAAGAACTGTGGTACATACACAGTACTATCACAACTGCATTTTTAACACTGATTATTAAACACCAGGCCATTAAAGTTATAGACCTGTCATATAGAAACAGCTTATTTTTGCTAAATATTGAATCTGGTAATACTACTGCCTGCAAATGAGACCCCAATCACTGTGATAACTAAACCAATTTTTCCTGTTATTTTAATTGGGTCATACTAAAAAGGATTAGAGTTACTGAAGACAATTAAAGGCACAGTTGACTTACTTCATTCTATCAACTACTACAAAACAACATTGTAAGAGACACAAATAAGTTTGAATCTACCAATGTGTTGGTGCACTAAGGCATACCAATTGCATCTCCAGACTAACCACTTTGGAAACCAGTACAGAAAACTTCTAAAAGCCATTAAGGAAAAGCATAAGTAACTGAATACCTGAAGTAGTTTTCTTGAATCATGCATTCAAGTAAAGCTGAATAAAACAGCAAATAAATGAAACATCCCTCCTATATTACTATTCACTAATAAATATAATTGAAAACTATCTTTTGTAATTACAAACCTAAGTATTCCATCAGCTGTTCAGCTGTTATGATTTCCATCATTGGTGGCAGCTTAATCTGCAAAAGTAAAAGTATAGTCTCTTTAAAATGTTAAAATACCACAATTTCGAATGTATCAATATGCTGATGAATATGTTTTCTAGATGGAAGTCTCCTGATCATATCTGCATCACCAGTTCATAAGAGCATTCGCATACTGGGACCAAGAACCTCCCCAGGACCTCTATTAAATAACAGCTACAAGATGACCAAAAAAAAAAAAAAAGTTTTGATTTTTTGAGAAACCACACACACAGTAATTTCTCTCACTTTCAGATCTCTGTTTACTGCTCCCCACTCCTGAAATATTTCACCATCACCCTTGATTTCACAGGAGTTCACACCACTTGCTACACTAGCTCAGACAAAAGTATCCAGGATGAAAAGAGTAGGAACTGTAGTCACACTTATTCAAGAAAACTTCATCTTATACAGAAAAGTCTTTCACTCCCTGTCTTTATTGTAACTCCTAATTCAAAAAGTTCCTGCATACAAACAGACTATGGAGAATCTGGTGGCAGCAGCTACGGGAATAGGTAAGCCAAGACTCATGAAGGTATGAGGAAATGACCTCCCAGCCTCTCATCCTCCGCTCACAATTTCAAGGGTTTGATTTAACTCCATACAGCGGAGACCAGACACAAAAAACCTAAGTGGTGAAGCTTCCTTTCCCCTCACCCCTGACCTATTACTATCATCATCACCTGCTAACACCAACCACCTTGAAGAAGCCAGAGCCAAAATCTTCTTACATATTCATCTCCTCCATCCTGGATAAGCAACTTAGATAACCTGGATAAGTGTTTTGGTTGCACACTTCCATTTATGTATCTCCCTGCAGTAACAGCTAAAGCACAAATGCATACAAAGGCCTAATTCAGGCAATTTGAAGGAATACCATAGGAGTATATTGTCTTTAACAATATTGCAGAGGAAAAAAATGACCACACATACGTGAATTTTATTTTTCAAGGGTTTCAGTTTGGGGTTTTTTTGGTTGGTTGTTTCTTAAGCCTTCTCATACTATCGCTCTTCAACATCTGACCGCTGAAAGTCTAGAAATTCTGGTATTTGTTTACTATCAGCAATTTTTAAATCAAGTTCCTCGGCACTAATCACTGTTCTGATTTAACAGGCTCCAAATCCTTTTCTGGTTGTGGAGAGAAAGGAGAGAGTAGAAAATCATGAGATGGAAGAACAATACATAGAAAGCCTTTGAGGTAGCATCCAAAACTCAAAATATATATATAGTATAGCAAAACACTATGGCGTTCACATAGTGAAGGAAACCCTCACCACCACAATCTGAAAACTAAGCTATTTTAATAACTTTCCAGAGAAAATGAGGAGTGATCCGTTTAAAACTATCTCACCGACAATTTTAGTCATACTTGACAGAAGGGAAATGTGTTAAATACATGTTTTTTCAAGGAGTTTGATTAAATGGCCTTGTTTGTAGACTGGCTAAGAAATATGCCCATACTTGGTCAGAATTGGCCACACTAATTAACCTGCAGATAGTGGACATAGGAAGAAACTGACACTACTGGAATCTGGGGAAGGAAGGGAATGAAAGTATAAATTGTTATTAATGCACAAAATTAGTGAAACAAAATTGTAAGAAAGGAGGCTTAATTAGTTCTGCTTATAAAAAAACACCTTAAAATTGTATAAATTAAACAAGAAGAAAAACCCTCAGTCATGCATCCATAGGCACCTGAACATTTGAAAGCATCTTTTAAGTTGGTAGTAATGGATTGCAACTTAGAAAATTTCTTAACCTCTTCCCAAAACTTCTCTAAGTTACACCAATACTCTTTGGTCCTGCCCATACTGAGTATTCATATAAATGTAATATATTCTGCCAATAACAGGACCACAGATTAAAAAAGCCGATTGCTAAACTTCCAGTTCTGAATTAGCAGCATTCAAGCCTTAACAAACATTATCTGTGTACACCTAGTCAGGTCTGGTTCATTATGGCTCTTAAGGCACATTGATGTAACAGCACAGAACAGAATTACTTACACTAGCTATGACTGAGGTGGTACTGAGACCAGAAAGAGTACAGATGTTCCAGTAAAATATGAAGGAAAATTAGCATTGCTCCCTCGGCCACAAGCAGGACTGCTGTGACGATTCTTTCAGAATGAAGCTAGCTCTTTTGATTATTTTATATCATTCATACCAGCTCAGCCAGCATTGCTTGAGGGTTTCTGCTCTGCACCACGTTTGAGAACCTAGAAGTATGCCTACATTACAAATAGCTGCTGGAAAGCACAATTACAGGGTTTACCTATATTTGAGCTCTATGCACACATAGCATAAATGAATTAACATTTTAGGCTTTACTGATTGAAGCAAGTATTACTTGTATAATGGGTTAATCTGCATTTTCCCCTCACAACTGTAATGCTAAGCAATTTTTTTTATTATTATTATTACTGCAGAATTACTGCAGAAGCAAAAGTAGTTTTACTGGTATCTGCAGAATCTCTCATAGTCAGATATCTTAACAAGATAAATCTCCAAATTAACTGCTTAACTAAATGCCAAACAAAGTTAATGTATTACTTCACAGTAACTTTAGGGATAGCATGTTTCATGGGACCTTGGTTACACCTTTAATGTGGGCTAATGGGGTTCCAACACCGCCATAAGTACTTCTGAACACAGATGACTAAAGGATATAGAGAGAACATGACATTTCCTAACTGTTCAGAGCTTCATTGTTAGCGCTTAAAGCTACAGGAAACATGTAACACAGAGGAAGTGAGGAAAGAAAAACACCTTAAAACTTAAGGGAGAGAGAAAAAAATTCATACAGAACCATGGTCATTCTCCACATAAATCAACAGAAGAAAACAATGTAGGCCATAGCAGTAAAACCTGTTGTCCACAGTTATTTTGAGGGACAAGTTTTCTCAATAGGTTTCAATGCTTAGTTGCTAGATTTTACATTAATTTTACATTTGAGGAGAAACACGTTTCCTCAACTCACACCCATTTCTTGTACCCCTCTACTGAAGTTTCCTGGTCTTTCACCCCGATTTCTTTTCCTAACTCTAGCTACTTTTCACTTTATACTTTCAGGAGTGGTAAACTCAACCCTTCTCACTGAACTACAATGTGAGGTGCAGTTGAGTCACCTTTGTGATTAAAAGGCAAGACTGGTAAACAAATTTTCAAACTAAACAGTCTAGTATAACTTATACAGTTTCTATGCATTCAACTACAAACTAGAAAGTTACACAATACTTAAAATATTTTCCACTGTATTCTCCCACTCTTCAGAAAAGATTTAAAAAAACTCAAAGTGATACAGTCCTGAACAGAAGTTAACAGTTCCAAAAATACTATGCGTACAGAAAGGGATCATGCAAATTTCTAATGGCTTATTATTTATAGTCTCAGAACACAGTATCTAAAATACGCAACTTCCCTGAATTCAGTGTTCCAGAAGAGGTAAGTGTAGCTTCAAGCTGCCTTGACAGAAAGTAATTAATACTCTCTGCAAATACGTTCCTCTTGTCCTGCACAGACAGCTTCATAAACATAGCCTGATACTACATGCTGCCACCCAGTAACTTTAACATTTCCCACCTCAGACAGGTTTCCTTCAGTTCCTCTGAGCAGGCTTTCTGTTCTGGAAAATGCACACCTATAGGCCTACTGATTTACAATCTCAACTCATGGCACAGATGCAGTGAGGAAGGTGGCCAAGGCCTCTGCTGAGCATTCATCAGAATCTCACTGGCAACTCGCCTTTGGAGGCTGAGTTCATTCGTATGAGCAATCTGTGCAAATTCTGACCATAAGGAGGTTTAGCTCAGTAACAAGAAAAGCAGATCACATGCAATGGGCCAATGCCAGACCTCAGACCAGGCACTACCATCGCAGACTGACAAATCAAGTGAATTATCAGCAGGAGCACACTGTATTCAGCTCCTCTGAAAAATGGCCATTTTTATGAGAACCTAAAAATAAAAATTTCTAATCAGAAATTTGTTACTGTTGCTCTTCTCACCACCTCAGTTTGGATGCATTTAAGCATATATGGTTAGATAACATTTAGTGCCATAATTGTTACAGTCACCTAAATAGGTAATTCAAACAGTTATGAAAGCTACTGAAATTTTAGTAGAACTAAGCAGGTAGGGAATACAGCTCCCAAAACTTTCCATTCATTGAGAGGACTGTGATAGAAAAATCCTTTAAAGAAACTGTCAAATATGCTACTGGGATAATTTTCCTAAATAATAATGCAATGCCAGATGTTATCAGAAAGTGGTGCATGAACTACACCTGACAAAGATCAGAAAAAAATACTTAGAAAAGCAAGCTTTGCATTGCTATGCTTAACTACATAGTGAGCCATAGGCCTGAGGAAAAACTTCAGATTTAACCAAGCTGAAAGATAGTGTTCTATGCTAGTCTACATCAGACTAAACAACCCATGCATGTACACACATTTTAAAATGTATTTTTCAAATCTCTACTGCTTTTATTTCCACCCCAGGGGCCTAAACTGTTACCGCACTGATTTGCACAACAGTTACTTTTTCAAGGTGGTGTGGTACTGCTTTTGTTTTCTTCTTGCTTCGAACATTCCTGCAACACTTTGTAAACAGAACTCCTTCAGCTGTATTTCCTAAAGCTAAACTGCCTTTCAGTTAAGATTATACAGGCAGTCTGCAAAAACACTTTGAAAGAAAAGCAATTTCATAATTGTAACATTTAAAAGTATAGCTTTTACAATCTGCCCCTCCAAGTTATGTCCAAACTTCTCTGAAAGTAGTGGATAAAAGAGAGGTAGCAGTTTTATCGCAAATTTAGTTCCAAAACCTGGTACTATCAAAAAGGAATTTGATAGTCCCAACAAGTGCTACTATTTCAGAATTTCCAAAAACCCAAGCATTGACAAAGCAGTATCTCACAGATGAGAACATACAGATGCAGCACTCTATATGAATTTTTAAATGAACAAAAACTTTATAACCACTAAGAAGAAATGCTTTGTGTATACAGCACACTTGTCTAAGGTACAGTGTATCTTGTTATTGCAATGCTTCAAGCAAATTAGCAAACTACCTATAATTTCTCTTTACTCCGAGCTATCTCAAAAAACCCCTCTTTTGAACAAGGGCAACTCGGTAATATACAGAAGGTCACAGAACTGTTAGTATATTTAAAACTACTCTAGTGTGATGGTAAGCAGCTCACATTTTGAGGAGCTGAAATACCTGAAAAGGTGAGTTCTCAGTATAGCAAAATAGCAATTTGAGTGTTTGGGCATAAATGTTTCCATGATTATGGCCTACACACCATATGAAGGCTTCCCATTTACTACTAAGCAGTAAATAAAGATTTTAGTTTTAAGCAAATTAATTATCTACCACTTGTCACAAACAATTAAGTGAATTCAACTTTCACTGCTGCACAAACACTGCTGATACACAGTATTGGATTTCAAGGTTATCACTGATTCTGGAATAACAGAAGCATGTAATTCACCATGAAAAGGGAAGTGTTCTCCTAAGCTTAAACATCATTATGTTAACTATTGTTTCTCAACTTTGGACACCTGCATGCATCACCTGAAGTTATTTGAGATCATATCTACCTACAAGATGACCAAAACTATCAACATTGTCAGGACAGAGTTCTGAGAAATAAAATTAGTGGCTGATACAGGGAAGAGAGGCCAAAGCTTAACTGTTTACTTTATTACTCTCTGTTGTGATTTTACTCCAACTCCTCATCTCCTTAGTACTCCATTTTTTCCCCCCTACCACATAGTTTCTTTTCACCTAACAAATACTATGGTATTCTCGCTGTCCTTTAGCCTATTTTCATCTCTTGGTCTGCTTCTTTGATCTCAAATTATCATTACCTGACTCAATCTAGTGTTCATCTTGGTTCAGGAGAAGCTACAAAAACGTGGATGTCCATCCTCAACCTTGATATGTAGCTAGCTACTGTCAGTGAAGTGCAGAAGAGCTGCCGATAAGCTTGCCACTCCTAGCAGTGCCAACACAATTCTTGACTACGCACTAGGGAAAGAAAGGGCGTATTTGGAAAGGCACTAACTAGAAAAATCAATTATAATCAGGGACAATATATAACCAACTAACAGGAAAACCCTCAAGCATATAAGTAAGTCACGCAATGGGAGTTTCACCAATTTAGCTGACTGTCTGCAAGTCATGTAAATTCTACTGTTGTTTTATATAAACATAATTATAGAAAACCCTTCCTGTAATTCTAGCAACAGGAAATGAATGGTAGGATACTGTCAAGAGGAATTTTGATTTTTCACCTACTTATAAAATTTGATATCATCTTAATTCTCACTAATGTAATATTTGATCAAAGCAGAATGTCAGTTAAACTTCTGGAGGATAACAGAAGAAAGCGATCATATTTAAGGAAGCAAAGAATGCTAGGGAACAAAACCTGCAAAAAAACCCCAAACAACAACAGGCCTGTCCTGTCCCATTTACCTGTGTTCATTAAATGAAAGGTTAAAAAAGGAAAATTCTGTAACTAGCTGTTTCTTTTAAAACACCACCACATATTACAATAAGCAATGGTAAGTTCTTCAAGGCCATCCAATCACCCCTAGATGTTAAAGAGGGAGCACAGAAAGTGTTAAATACTGAAGTTTAAGACAACCTTCACAGCCTCTAAAGGATGGCAGAACTTACCTTTAAGTCACACACAACTTTCCAGCACTGCTCTCACCAATAGCAAAATATCTACATCACTGTACCCACAGCTTTCCTCCTGATAAATGAGCTGTTTTGCACAGGAAAGTGTACAGAAGCTGTAACTCAAAGAAAGACATCAATCTTCTGGAAAGTTACCTTCCTCTAAACAAATTTCTTCTTATAATATTGATTCCATTTTGACCTTTTTTCTATGTCACCTGTTACACCACATTTCTTCCCCTTAATAATACAACATAAAAGCTATTCCCATAAAGCTCATCAATCTTCTGAGGTTGAATTGACAGCATTTCTTGAGAAGTATCCTCTCCTGTTGCAATGCACACAGCCTCTCTCATAGCTCTTCTCCCAACAAATACTCCTTTCACATAGAAATGTTATTATATTATGCCTTATATTTTCACCGCTTAGATGCTAACAATAATTATTTTAACACTACAGGAAGTCTGCATCCACAATGGCTATAAGAACAAAAGAACTTCCAAGTCTTAAAGCTGTACTTGATCATGACCTGATTTACTCAATTTAAATACAATCTACGCTGCCTAACTGTATGAACGTATCCCTATTATTCAGTCACTTGTACAAGCCTTACTTCGTGCAATTCTGCACACACTTCATTACACAAAGCTAACCTATTTTCCCAAAATACTGCCTATGCTTCCAGTATTATAAATAGTAATGTTTACTTACTAGAAACCTGCACACACCTATGAACCATGTATTGCTCAGTTTTGTAAAGCACCTAAATTTTTATTTCTTTTTTTAGGACGACAACAAAGTAAGTCTAAATATGAGAGCAGCATCTAAGCAGTATATTAGTAATGGACTACAAGCTATTATTTACATTACAAATTCTCCATACGAGATATGCATCTAACACAGAAATAATACTGCATCTTAATCAGCACAAACTTCCAGTAGTGCATTAACGCGTTTTAGGCACAGGTGCGCCCTGAAGGCTTCCAGCACTACACGAAACGCCTCGTTAGCCCCGACGACGCCGGCGTTTCCCGGTCACGGAGCTGCTCCAGCGGAACCACCCGCCCAGAGCCCCGGCGCGGCGCTAACCCGCCATGGCGGCGCCCGCACACACAGTACCTTCCAAGCCAGAAGGAGCACGTTCATGATAGCCAGTAATGGGCAGGGTCCGTTCTCGTTCTGGGTGATGACGGGCGTGTTCTCCTCCTTCCAGCGCACCCACTTGATGTGATAGACCGACTGGCCCGGGAAACGCTCCTTGGAGGCGGAGAGGAGCTGGGAGCCCGCCGCGGGCCTATCCCCTTCAGGCTCCGGGGCCGGGGCCTCCTCAGAGGCCCCAGCTACCACCGCCTCCTCAGCGTCGCTGTTGAGCTCGGAGCTGCTCGGGCAGCAGGAGTGCAGGTTAGAGAAAGACTCCAGCGAGTCCAGGCTTCGGGACTCCTCCCCCGGGGGGCTGGGAGCCCCACTACTCCCGGAACCGGCCCCCACGGGACCGCTCTCCGAGGCGGGCGCCGCTCCAGGGCTCTCCGGCACGGCCAGCCCCACGCCGTCCGCCGCTGGCGGGCTACTCTCTGCAGGCCGTGAGGGAGACGCCGTCCAAGGGGCCGTGGCGGGACCAGGGGCCGGCTGAGGGGAAGAGCTGCGCCGCCCGCCACCCCCCTCAGCCGCCGCGGGCCCGTCCCTGCAGCCGCCCTCGCCTGCCGCCGCCTCTTCCAGGAGGAGCGGGCTAGCAGCGCCCCCGCCACCCCTCTTCAGCGAGTCCGGAGGCGGCGGCGGGCTGCGCCGGCGCCCGGGGAAAGATCGGCAGAGCGTCGTGTTCGGGAAAGCGCGTAACCAGGTGTGTAGGTCTCGGTGGTCGCCGCATCACAAAGAAGTTGGGCCCGCCTCCCGGCGCTGCATCCCCCCTCCCCGGTGGCCCTCACCCACCTCCACAGCGGACGTCGGGCTGCCCCCCCCCCCTTGGGCTGGGCTGCCCGTCCTTTCCCCTCAAGTGCCGATTTTGCCGGGCCGCAGCCCGAGAGCAAAAACTGACGAACGTCTCGACCTACC
>JAAGNO010013261.1:19567-44017 GCA_033439905.1 Ceryle rudis | reverse complement strand
TTTTTAATTTGCAGTGATGAGGTTTTAAAAAATTATTGCATCTCCCATTTTCCATGAGGAAGCTGCTATCTTCTGTTATAGAAAAATCCCTTTCTAATGTTTGAGCTTGATCTTGCAGTCAGTGTTGCATCCACAAAGACTGCTAGCTGATATGGCAAGGGTCTGTTTATTAAGTTACCTTGCTGTATCCAACCTGTAGCCTTTTTTTGACTTACATTGCTGTTCAAGAAGAAAGAGGAGAGAATCCTAGTAATTAGCTGGTCATTTTTTCATTTCCAGATTTGTATTTATATATTTTCCAGTTGTCACCTGATCTACATTAAATGTTTTCTCTATTGATAGCAGAATTTAATCCAAAAATAGGAAAACAACCTAATTCTTCATCAGAATTCTCACTCATTCTGAGTGTTGAGGAATTCTTAGCAAACATAATGTCAGCAGCCAAAGGATGGCTATGGCTGGCTTTCATTTCTCCACTTCCTTTGCTCTTTCATGTGTAAAGAAAGGCATTCTTAGCACATTACAAAATTCAGAATAAAACCTACTAAACAGGAGATTAAGAAAATTAGGTATTCCCATAGTGCATATAACCAGACCAGCTAAGGAAAAACCATACATTGAAAGGTGGTGCAAAATTAAAGGGAAAAAGTTAACTTTACAGTGGTTTTGAAGGTTTAAATAGAACTAAAATTTTGGGAAACAAGATTTTAAGAATTAAGACATCCAAGGTACTGAATAATCAGGGAGCATTTACTAGTGGGTGCTCTGAGTTGGGATTTGAAGTAGATATTGTTGATCTTTGAATTTGCCTGTTGAAGCATTTGGAAGGAATGTTAAAGGCCAATAAAAATGACTTAGACACAGGGGGGGGAAAAAAAAAAGCTGCAAATAATTTGAAAATTTAGCTTATTTATACTTGAATTGTACCATGTCAAAGATTTGACAGTTAATTACTGGATGACCGGAAAGAAAAAAGTTTGTTGTTTTTTGTGTTGAGCCTTATTTCTTCACAAATATGAAGTATATGAAGTACTTTTTTTTTTTTTTCTCTGCAAAATTACTTAAGACTTTGAGCATTACAGGCTGGGATTTTAAACTGTGTTTCATTTATGACTGTTGGTTTATCTTGTTCCCAAGTATAACCCTTCTGGAATAATTTTTCTGAAAATGTTTGACTTTGGCTACAGAGGTGTTATTATCTCTGATCTACAATAGAGCCATGTTTGTGTCAAAAAGTAAAGGCCAAATTCTGGAGTAGCCCCTGAAGAGTAACAAATGCTGTAGTTTTGTACTAAAACCTAAAAGCTATACATTCTTTCCCTTGCACAAGCATGAGAAGTTCACAAAGTCATCACTTCATATCTTAGCCAGGCATTCATTCTCACTTCTTATCCTGTATCAAAAGTCACCCTCTAAAAAGTATGTGGTAGTTTCCAGGTTAGTTAAGTACACTGTAGCCCCTGAAGAAGAAAATAATGGAGGAAAAAGTTGAAGAAATAGCTGGTAATACTTACCTGACACGCAGCAAGGCAGAACTGTATGCAGAACGGTGTGCAATTACCATTTTCATGAGAAAGGGAAAAAGACTATGTGAAGTGTTAAAAAGTCCAGGTTTTGGAGTGATATAGAGGTCATACAGGTTAGTTAACATGGAGATCATACAGGTTGATTACTCGCCACAGGAAGCAGACGGTGAATCAGGATAGATAGATTGCTCGATGGGTAAAATGCATTCAGTGCAACAGCATCTCTATGTGATAGCAGAAGCAAAGGCAATGCAATACAAAATACCACTTCTTGATGACAGGATAACCTATAGAATGAGATCCACCATATTAATCTCAGCACTTGCTTGTGACTCATCTTAGAACACATCACAACAGAAGCAACTTATGAAAACACTTTAGCCTGCATTGGATAGCCACCACAAGAGTGTGGTCAAGCAGTGGAACGGGCTTCCTAGAGAGGCGGGTGATACGCCAAGCCTCTCAGTTTTTGAGGCATTTGGACTAATAACATGCCTTAACTTTTGGTCAGCTCTGAAGTGGTCAGGCACTTGCACTAGACGGTCATTGTAGGTCCCTTCCAACTGGACTATTCTGTTATTCTATTCTATTCTATGCTACTCTGCACTACGCTGTGCTACTCTGTGCTACACTACACTATGCTATGCTACACTATTCTCAATTGGCCAATTCCTCATGTGCCCTTCCAGGCAAACAGATTAAAGGTGAAAGGAGAACCAGACTAAGTTGATTCAGTGTAAAAGAAAAGGTTTTCCTCTCTGTTAGTCTGCTTTGAAACAAGGCAAAAAGTGCTGGATTGAAATGAAAACAATAAAATAAAAATTAAATAAAATAAGCCATTTCTACCACTTCTAACAAAAATTTCTTCTGCTTTATTTATAATAATTTTAACACAAAAAATAACGGTGGAAAGGAAGTTGTAGATAAAGAAATGTTTGCCAAATCCAGAGGCAGATGGTGATTTACTTTCATTGAACATCTCAGCAGTCATGAGATGTAAGCATGCATCAGAAGTTTATCCAATTGTGAGGGATCCATTCCTAGAGAATATACTACACCTATCAGCACAAGATTTTCTGTCAGTGTGTGGCTCTCCAGCTCTCCTACTGATGCTGTTCCTCCTTGTTGAAATATTTAAATCTTAACTAAGCTAAAGAGGAAGGAAAAGAATAACTTGATAATTTGATAGGTAGGGAGCTTACTTGGAAAACTGGACATTTCCAACTCAGTTTCTACTGTAATGAGTATTTATGTACATTAGGACAGTGGATAAAATCCTGATACTATTTAAAACACTGGAATTTACAGTCCTACTAAAATTTTGGTTTTCAGCAAGCCAGTCAATTTTCTGCTTTGTATTCACAATCCTGTTTGATCCTAAAATGTCTAAAGAAATATAAACAATGATGCAGGGACCAGAGTAGCTTCAGAAACTCATCAGAATATAGGCACGATATGCTTACTAATACCCTGGAGTTACTGCAAGTGGAAACCTTCCAAAGTGTCTACATCAAAATAAAAGATTTCATGAAGACAAAAGTGACTTACATTTCATAGTCTTGAATTTATAATAGCAACGAATCCTATGCTTCCGATTCTTAAATTTTTAATGAAATGGCTTGAGACTTTCTTTTATTTCTGATCAGCCATACCTGATTTGGTTTAATATTTTGATGGAAGGTTTTGTAACAGTACCTAGGAAACTAGACCTTGTTTGCTGTCTACCAGCTGTTCATTATCACCCTTTCCCTAAAGGTTATCACCCCAATAGCTGAGCTACAGTAATCATGTGACAACTTCTAGTCCACTTCAGTACAAAGTCAGAGAGCTCAATAGAAACACTGAAGTTAATTACCATTTACTACAGTTTATGAGTAATAGATGGGTGAGATTCAAACTACTACTCAAACATATGTTGATTCTGCTGGGATACTTATTTGGTCTCTTAACTAGGTTGCAACATATTCCAGTGTCTCCCTTTTGGCTCCTATTGAATGAAGACATTAATTTGGCCCCTGCAACAGATGAAAGTCAGCCTTTCTCTGCTACACTAATTATTATCAAGTAATGTCTAAAGCACTTCAAAACTAAGTAAAACTTCAAAATGTGCTAGCAAACTGTTATCTAATACCAACCCCCACTATATTGAAGATCATATTGTATGCGATGACACATGTTACTGGAGAAATCATGGGCATACTGCAGGTGGGGGGATGAGAACTTGCTGTGCATGCATAGAAATTTCACACTGCCGTAAACAATTCCAGACTGGGGAAACAATCCACGCCCACGCTTATTAACAGAGGCCCAAAATGAGATCTAGCTCCACCTCTGGCATGCTTTATCAAGCACTGATTTTGCAGTCCCATCTGTTCTTTAGAACTGCCAGTTCATCTAGCAACCAATCACATTAGACATTTTTAAACTGTGAGAGGAGTTAGTTGGAGCTCTTAACAAATTGTTCCTGTCATCTACCATCAATTTTCCCATTAGCATTGACAGCAGGACCAACCCATGGCCAATACCCATTTGCACTTCCAGCTGAGAAGGAAAGTTCCCCCACAAAACTTCCTTTAATCTAAACCACAATTTTTGTTCAGCTGAACTCTGTCAGCTGAGGACTTACCCATCCCTCAACAAAAATGCAGAGAGGAATTATATTTTAACTGTAGGATACTGACTGAGATAGAAGTCAGCTTAGGACACTCTGCCTACATTAAAAAATGGAGGTCACTGATTACTATGGGTTGAAGGAAGCATCTCCCACAGTTTAGCAAAATATCCACTTGGACCAATGTTTTATAACAGTGCTTTGACATTCCTTGGAAGCTTTGCTCCAAACTCCCAAAGGGCCCTTTGAAAACTTAGTCCATTATTTGCAAGACTGCTATATAGCCTGCCTCTATGCTAGGGAAACATAGGGCCATGTAGAATAGAGCAGTAGTACACAAACTGCCTGCTGGTACTTGAGAAATATACACAGGAATTGTCTGCCAACATCCAAGTCAACAGCAACTCCCAGTGCAATGTGTAGCATTACTGCAGGACAGACCATATTTTCCAGGGACCAGCAACATTCCCAGGCACTGTTTATTTTACTCATAGAGACCCAGCTGCTGAGTCCAAAAGTGTTACAGAGTGTTTGAAAATCTTTTTTTTCTGAATTAGGATTAAAATACTCCCAAATGGAACCACCAAGTTTAGTAGTCACTTGAAAACCTTGAATATTACTTCTATATCGCTAATGATATTTTTTTTCCTGTCTTCTGAAGAAGTCCGAGATTTCTGAGGATATTTAAATAGAAGTAGACCTGGTTAAATGTGGTTGGACAGAGTGCAGAATAGATATTATGATATAGCATCACAGATTTCCACATCAGTGTGGATTTCTTTTGCCAGTGTGTATGACAATGTTTGGTTTGGTTCTCATCCTACAGCCCATGCATCTTTACAGACTTCCTTGCTCCATTTTCTCCTATAAATTTAAAGACTAAGCAATATAAATATTACTTTGTGGCATGTTAAAAATAGGCTATTATTTTTCTGCCTCTACATTTTGTTCTTATTTTACCATTATTGATATCTTCCTGCTTTGAAAAGTCAACAAAAATTTGTCCATGAGACACCCCAAAAAAATATAAAGAAATGGAAGTGTACTAATTATTATTCATCCTCCATTCATAGATCATTACCTTCTCAAAAATAAATATTAGTTCCAATGCTAAACTGGATCAGCAATTTGTAACAGTTCAGAATTTGTTCTCTGCATAGCTCCAGGACAAGTAAATAGGAAAGGTGTCTATAATTTTCTTTTATTTTTCTGGTTTTGAAAATTGCCAAAGACAATTTAATTAATAGTTTAATGTGACAGAGTGGTACTCAGACCTTCAGTGGAGAGGGACCATGAAGTCTCCTATTTAAGTACAGAGATCACATGTCATAACACTGCCCATATAATACAATTGTCTAAGCACTTCTCACACAACAGGAGCTGCTTACATTTATAGGTTTGTTGAATGACAGAAATAGGAACAGTTTAATGTCTGGAAGATCTCTTCCTTTACAAATCCAAAGGGACATAGAAGAACAGAATCTGATGGCAGGCAGTGGACCTGAAGGAACTGCTGTGGCAAGACAAATTCATAGGCTACAGTTGCATCCCCAGCAAAGACAGCCTTCATGGCTCCGCTAGCCAGGAATCAACCAGACATCTTCCAAGCCAGTGGCAAATGTGTCCCCTCACTGTCATACAGTGTCTCCATGTAAGACAAATTAGTTTCGATCACTTATCTGCTGATCTCAGCACTCTAACTCATCAGGGAGAGTAAAGCTCCCCCACTGGAAATCCAGGTTCAACCACCATCCTGTTTTGCCCCATGCTCTCTGTGAACTGCTCCCTGACTGTCTCTTTTGCCTCCTTTCTTAAGTCAGAAGGAGATACCTTTATCTGCAGTCCTAATATTTACAGTGCGAAAATGGGATGTAATCACACTTGCTCATGTCTCTTTTGCTTGAAGAAAATGTATGTAGGGCAGAAGATGTGAGATGGTGTGATATTGTACATCATGAAATGTACTAGCCAGGAAAAGCAATACATTTGTTGCTGTTGGAACCTCAGCTCTATTGCTGCAAATAACTTCTTCTTGCCTTGGTCTCTTCAATCTGTGAAGTCTTTCTGTGACTAAGATGATGCATCTTTGTTCTGATGAGTGGTAGTTAATGAAAAAGTAAGATAGCAATCTACACAAGAGTTGAGGAGTATTACTTGTATTGTGATTAGGCATTGTTTCTTACTGAGGTTTCCATTTCTACCAAATGTTGCCAGCAGATATGAAGGGGAGCATTGGGGTCAAAATCAGATGATATCTGTGTTCTGGTTGAACAAAATTATTTGCTTTACATTTTCCTCTGTATCCTAGTATTGCAGAGAAAAAAATTTGGGAAGGCACAGAAAAAAAGGAAAAAGCTCAGAATGCAGCAATCAAGCTCATTTCTAAATTTCTAATATGGATTATATTGAGGTGAATACCCAAAAGGAAACTTGAATAAGCTAGTTCCAGCATTTAGATATTTACTGATTCCAAACTGCCTTTGTGAAAACTGCAATTTAAAGAGCATAGAAGCTTAATTCAGTATTCCCTGAAATACAAAAGAAGAGAAGCATGGTATCATTTGACTGATTTATTCTGCTTCTTTCTTCAAGAGTGTCTGCATTTTAGTCTCTTGAGAAGACTTGTATCTTTTAGAAAAGCAGACTGGGAAGCTAACCAGGTATTGTCAATGCACCATCACCTTGCAGCTGGGGATGAATTTGATGAGCTGATTCCTGGTGACACAGCTTTAAAATACAGGTAATGTAAATGGAGAATCTATACAGTTGTCAATAGTTTTGGAAAGCTTATTTGTCACCACCCTAAAGTTTAGAAGTAGACCAGCTAAAGTTTTCTCATTACTGGATGGCATTTTGCAGCAGATAATGTCACCTTGCTGGACTGAGACTAGTAGCAGTTAACACTATACATAGTAGGGTGGTGAGCGGATTAGAACATGCCCAGATCCACACACAGACCCAGACCCAGACTGAGTCTTAAAATTCAATAGCATGCAGCTGCAGTGATTTGTTCCAAAATACTGAGATTTTTACAATTAATATATCACATTTTCTTGGAATTATCAAAGCTTACAACAGAGAAAATAATTCATTACATACATTTTATGAGATTTATGTTTATGATGTTTTGTAAACTGTGCAAAGAAGAAAAGGGAAATCATTACTAATGGTCCTGACCTTGTCTTGGTCTGTGCTGGGGTAAAGTAACATGACAATCTATGTTCCTCAATATTATTTTAAAAAAAGGTATCTTCAAATGCAGAATCAATTCCTGTGTCCATCTTTCATGACAGTTAAATGATACTGTAGGAATCAAATACAGATGATGCTATTTTCCTTGATATGTGACAGCTCCTTCACCTTAAAGTATCTATGTCTGCTCTAATATGTACCTGAAGCTGTATTTGATTTAAATTACTTTAGAGTCATGGGTCACAAAGAGCACTGCAATGCCTTCTTCACTCAGCTGCATCAGCTGATTAGTTGCAGCCAAGGTCTGCTGCCTACCTGTGAGGAGGCCTGATGCCTCACCTAAAAAGCAGGAAGGTGCTTCTACAAGGGCTGAAATGTGAATTGCAAGCCACAATTATAATCAGGTTCAGGAAAAAAACATTCTCAATGTTCGAGGATGTTTGGATCAAAGTGCTACTTTCTCATTTTTTCTGACTGATCAAGTTTTGCTGATATGACAAAATCTATGTCATCGCAAAATCTTATGACACCTTTTCCATCTGAAATTTAGATCTCCTCTCCTGGGACTTACACTGGAAAGTGACCTTTCTTTTTCTGAAGGCGAAGACATTAATGAATGCTTTGCTTTGAACCTACGCTGTCTGGAATTCTGATTTTTTTCCAGTGTAAAATCAGTAGGAATGCAATTGGAATGGTAACTATTGAAGAATGTACTGATGTTTCTTATGTTCTTCCCAATCAAATGTAAGTCATGGTCTTGAGTACAAAAGATATGTGTGTTTACACACCAACTGTTATTTAAAATAAGTAAAACATTTCCACTGAAATCCATGGGTGACTTTTTCTGTCCTCAACTATTATGTTCTTCTGATAGTCTTTCTCTATGTAAAACTTATGTAAACTTAGGAGTAAGTACTTTATTTCTTCAGTCAAACAGACCCAAATATAAAAATGAGAGTAGCTTATTCATATCCATTTTCTGTGAACATTTGCAGTCACATGTTTAAATGAAAATGAATAGGTGAATAGTCAACTTCATCCTCAGACAAGCCTCTGGAGTCTCTTATATAACTCATACTTAAGGGTGCTTTGTGCTCCTTGAAGAGCCAAGTAACTTACAAATGCAGTTAAATGGGGTCAGTCACTCTCTTTCTGTTGGATGTCTCCTTCACCTCCTCTCATCTTAAATTCTTAATATCCTTTTTTCCCATCTCTACTGTCTGCTTTTTTCTTGTCATATATTCCAAATTCTTCATTTTCCTTGCATTTCTACATTAATCCTCTCTACTCTTTTACCCAGTCCTCCTGGATCTAGGTAGTCACTTGTTCTGTTTCATTTTTTTCTTTCAGCATTATTATTTTAATGATGGTGAATCTGGACATTTTTAAGACATTGAAAATTACATTATTTTATAGTGAAGGATATTTTAAATATGGGAAAGTAGATAAATCCTGGAAGATCAGACCTCACTTTCACCAAATGCTGTTTCAGGTTAAGGAAGATGTTACATGAACGCACCATAGCATTTTCCCAAGATAGCTTACTTCAGAAGGTGTCAACAGAACTGCTGTCCTCTGGGAAATTTTACTGTTTGGTGTTTGTTTTCCAGCTAACATATTTGTCCCTGTTGGCAGCCAAAGGCAAGACCACTGAATGTATTTGTGGAGTTGATGTGGCATGGAGATGAAGACAGGAGAATACTTAATGCTCCTGTGGAAAAGAGATATTTGGAGTGACATGATGCACTGATCTTAAGTGTTCCAAACACTTTTCCAAGGCTACAGCTCTCAGAGTAGTAACCGAGCACCACTTAATTTTCACAGAGTGCATAGCTCTCTTTGTCCAAGTGGCAAGTGAGAAAGGCACAAAGCATGATGCTCCTGTAACAGTAAACTCTAAGAATTAAAGGAGGTCCAAGATTGCTTCTACACGCAACAGCTGCAATAAAAGTAGGAACCTAATCTTTTACCATGCTCTGCCCCTTCTTGCTTTTACTTCACCATGTATGTCAGAATTAATACTCCCTTCCCTACTCTTTTTGGGAACACCAAAAGTTCAGCCTTTGCTCTGGGTTCCCAGCTACATGAATAACACAGGGCTTTTTCAGGGGCTTCTTTACATTTCTAATACCAGTTTCCATGCACAGCAATATCAGAATTGGGACTGAGGACAGAAAAATAAAATCTTGCAGCACTGGAAGTTAAGTGTCTATATAATATGTATCAAGGACCCAGGCTTATTATTGGATGTGTGTGTGACTAGATAGTTTGTGTAAATTTAATTTTGTATGTGTATGAAGATAATTGATTTGGCATACACATTTTCAGATCACACAACACTGAGGGACCAATTCTAATCTCAAATGAATAATTTGTAGTGTGACAAATCTTTAATATCTTGTGTCTGTCATTACAAAAGCCAGTTACAAGAGGTTTGTTCACTTATCTGAGATTCCCCATTCTCTGTTTGAAAAACGTGTTCAGGAGTTACTTCTGTGGATGTAATGCACTCATCTAACTTTCCATAAAAAGCATCTGATTGGAAAAATGTACCTAATTGACAGAAATAATTTTAAATGATAATTTTAAACTTGATGAAGACAATCCTTTCTCTCCTTCTCTTTGTTTCTTTTCAAAACAGCATTGAAAGAATAAGAAACTTCTTCAGCGTGTGTAAGTTTGACATTATATTTTTTCCACCTGAGTCACAGAATGATTTATCATAGAAATCAAAAGCAAAGAGGAAACTTTAGAGCACTTTATGAGGTGTAGCATACCTAGAAAGCAGTGCTCCAGAGACAATACTGGAACAGAGGAGTCCTGGAACAAAATGAGACATTGCAGGTGTTAGCATAGCCATGTATGGGCCTATGTTCATTTCTCAGGGATGGGGGAGGAAGAGGAGGATATGCAAAAATACTGAGAGAAAATGCAAGACCAGAAAGATGAAACCATTAAAATTAATGTACTAAAGGAATGTGATTCAGTAGAACTGAGATAGATAAAATATAGTTTCCCTAACATAAGATAGTATCTGCTCTACCTGATAGACATACCATTTGATATATTTCCCGCCACTTTAGATGTCAAACAGTTTAAAAAGTTGTTAAAATGACAGGGGAGAGAGACAAATGGCACATGGCTTGTCAAGTCAGTGCACCACTCTAAAAGCCATAACGGGCAGGATGGACAAGTGGAGAAAAAAAGGGTAAAGTCCATACAAAAAGAGTTAAAAAATAATAAATTTTATTGCCCAACAATTTACAAAGTCAAAACATGTGAGTTTGATGAAAAAAAAAAAAATTAGGATTTAAAGCAGGAATTATTATCAAATTTATGTTGTTTGTTTTTTAAAATCACTAACTCATTTTCTGGAGTTGTTCTCAAAAAAAAAAAAAGGGAGAAAATTACTTTTAATAATTTAAAGCTGAGATTCAGCCAATCTGTTTATTACAGAAGATAGGAGTTTATGAAAAGCACCAAGTGCTGAAAAATACATGAAAAAAAGAGTTGGCAGAAGTTACAGGCAAAAGTCCAGTGAAAGAAGATAGAGATGCAAGAAAAGTTTTATATCATTAATGCTAATGAATCACAGCTTTGTCATCCTGGAGCTGGGTTGTTTATTGGTTGGTTGGAGGTTTTTTTGGAGGAGGAGTTGAAGATTAACCTAGGTCTTATAGGTATTGACTAATATTGAATTTATATTTTTTCTGTGCTGAAGAGGGTTTCAAATGGAACACGTAAAAGATACAAAGGGCATTGTATAATTCTGTCAGTAATTGAAAGCAGCCAAGAGTTTTACATAGGGCTTACTGTGCTAAGAGCTTTGTAAAATAGTATGCTGCTGAAAGGACATGGATATTTAGCCATAGCTAAGGAGCAAGACTGCATGCTCTGCCAGTCAACTGAGAGTAGCAGAAAGAGCCCATCCTTTAACCATCCATCAGAACTTTGATTTGTTGGGGGTTTTTTGTTCATCCTTAATTTGTTGTTCTGTTATTCCTTTTTCTGGCATTGCAGCTTCCTTTGTAATATGCGCAAAGTTATTTACTGCCTAAAAATGAAAGAAAATAAAATTACCAAGCTGTGCTTTTATGTGCAACAGAAATGAAATCTGCAAATCAGCTAGTTCAATGACAGGTGTATATTCCCCAGGAATACCCAAAGGAATGTATTTTACTTCCTAATTCTTATGCTACTTTCTGGTCACTGGAGAACAATTGAAAACTGAATTAATTTTGATCAAATAAACCTAATCAAATAAAACATCTTTGACCTCTACACAAGTAGAAAAAAATACTGTACCCCAGTATTACTGCCACTGTTATATTACTGGTACCAGACCATAAGGATCTAGCTGAGAGTTAAAGGACAACTTTATTTTCTTAATTTTCATAGTATGTTTCCTATGCAGAAAACAGCAAATGTCTTCATGAAGAGCTCACTAGAGTCCTTGGTGAGTCTTCAGTGAATTCTTTGACATTCTTCAGCAGAAAGTGCAGCAGATGTGTTCACCCCATGATGCTATATAATTGCTCTGAAAAAGACTATGAACAGAAATTGCCCATGGAAAAATGTATTGATGATGCCCAACAATAACACGGCAGAAAAAGCTGGGTGTCTAGGGATAAAGAATATTCATGAAGACACCTAAGTGATTCAGAAGCCCAAATTCCATTTCCAAAATTGGAGTATGTTTGTAAGCCCAAATCCTCAGAGGAACATAGGACTTAATGTAGGATGCAGTAAACTCAGTGATGGCACAACTAGATTGCTATCAGTACCTGAACAAGTCAGTTTATAGATGGCTCAAGTATCTGTGATTGCAAGGTTGCCCCGATGGTTATTGACTCAAATGCCCAATTTCATTTCTGAAAATGGGATTTGGGACTCTTAGATGACTTAGACCCTTTGGAAACATGTAAGATACGACTCAACCTTTCAAAGCCCAAAGTGTCTTTAACCACCATTGCCACCACAGGGAACTGGAAGCATCAGAAGAAATCTAGCAAAGCACAAGTGTGAGAGTTAACAGAATGAAGAGAAAGAGCTTGTGCTTTTTTTTTTTTTTTTTTATTTGTTGTATGTAGCAATTACTGTAGAGAGTTTAAAATTTAATAAAAAATAAGATACATTTCATCATATATTTATCTACAGTTGGACTTGATCTTAAAGGCCTTTTCCAACCAAAATGTTTCTATGATTCTATCTATAAAAAGTAGTGATTATACATAGCATTTATGTATGTCTACATATATTATCAATACTGCTAAGACATGACATATCAAACCAAATGGTAAACCAGGCATAAATCAAATGCACCTGTGCCAGGAATTTATGCATATAATGATTAATGGATTGAAAAAATATAACATATATAGTAATCACCCTTCAGAATATTCCCAGTTATATTAGATAATTAATTGTTCCTTCATCACCTTTTCCTGCGTATTTTGTCTATGTAAAAGAAAGTCTCAGAATATGAATATACTCTCAACAGATGTCTGTTCTTACAAGTAACTGTGTATTGCTCAGCCTTGTCTTGTAGAGTCACCAAAGAGACAAGATCAGAGGAATGTAGTTGTTGGTACTGCAGCAAGTTTATGAGAAAAAGGAAAAAACAGTGTATGTTGTAGTTGTCATGCTCTGAATATGTAGGATTTTTCATAGCAAGAATGCTTATAGTTTTCTCCATTATTAACCCATAACAACCATATGTAAGGACCATGTTAAGCATTTTTCCTTTTAATTTATTGTGTGTACTATATGCTGACATAACCACATCTAATCTATCAAAAGCATCACTTCATCTTAATGATAAGAGTTTTCTATCCTAGAAAGGCAAAGAACATCACAAGAAAGTCAGCTGTGTTGCCTTAAAATTTATTATCAAGCTTTAGCAAAACACATGTTCTGAGTAGTACTCGGACCTATTTTTCTAATCTGTTGGTTAACCACCTGCCCAATAACATTCTGCTCTCACCTGCTACCTCATGCATACACTCTATCTGAAGTCTTTTCATAATGATAAATGTGAAATATTTTTGCTCTGCTAGATGGATATTTGTAGAGTAATTATTTTCTGGAAATTGAAATAATTTTCTGATCCCTGAAACGTCATTGGCTTTATGCATGAGGGACATAATGGTATACTATTTGGAATGGTGACTTCCACATTGTACAGTAATGACATCTGGTTTGCTTATACTGAAGTAGACATGTATCTTTTGTTTCTTGTATTTCAGTTGGATATCATTGAGGCTGAAAATGTATATGACTGGGCTCATTTAAGGTGAGTGTCCCTTCAGTATTCATATTATTACTTCTGTCACTTTCTTCTTTCTAATCTGTCTTGCAAGGATCTCATATATTAATTTCTCCTTCAGTTAAAATGGCACAGGTCTGATAGTGGCCTCATTACCCAAACTGTTATTTCTCCCTCTGGCCTCACAAACTGTATAAAATTATACTTCTTTGGGGGAGTCTGGCAATGACATCCTGACTAATACTTTAAACGATGGGTCTCAAATTGGATTTCATTTACATTTAATAAGACATGTATTGTATGGAAAATTAATTATAACTGACTGTTGAATGTGGTTTTTGAGAATTAATAGTTAAGGAATTAATAGTATGTTTATTATATAGAGAGTTACAGAACATCAATTATATTTCTTTCCAGTAATTAAGTAGTATTTTCTGGACAGAAATTAATTATTTAGTCAGGTTTAAAAGAATAATTATCTGAGTTCTGTAAATGGGCTCTGTTAATTTAAAAAACAGATAGAATGCTTCACACAAAAACAAATGGATTACTATTTTTTTAACTGGTCTCTTTTCTGAATGTTTTTCTACTAATTTTAGATTTCATCACTTCTGCGACTCCAGATTAAGTAACATCAAAATATCTCTGTAGCCATAAATTTGCACTCAATCCAGTTTTAGCAAGAGATAAATTACATATGGTATATTCAAGGTACAGTTCTTTGCAGGATGTAGGGTTTTTTGGTATCTTTGGTCTACAATGAAACTGAAAGAAGCTAACAGATAAGAAGAAGTTTCATTCTTTTATGAACTTTTTAAGGTATGCCCTTCAGAGAAAATTTATTCCAAAGATTTGATTGCTTAGCTAAGTCAATTTAAATGACGTACCAGATATGCATCATATAGTCTTAGTAATTTTGTTTGTGAGTGGCTTTATTTTAATAGTATGGCATTACAGGTCAATATTTCATAGATTTAAAACTTCCCAACTTATCCTTATATCATCTCATTTTTACTATACTAGTCTTATAAAAATCTGTTAAAATATTTCACATAGATATTTAATGAACATTTTAAGAAGTGCTAACTACCGGCAGTAAAATGGACCTGATCCTTCATCATTTTGCTCCTGCGATCATTGCCCTTTGTGCAAAATAATAGTAAGTTAACTGCAAAACATGACAAAGTACTTTTGTAAATCTTTACCTTATTCCTCACAGGTTTAAGTGAGTACTTAAGGAGGAAGCAAAAGTAACTCCAGTCACTATAGAATATTTCTGTTTTCTTCTAATCCCCAGTTCTGGTCAAAAGGTTGATTACATGGACTGTAGTATAATTTTCATTCCTGTAGTTCTGACAGTAAGATTTACAAAGCTTAATGTTGTATATATTCTTGAACTGATGCATGTGTATGGTATTAAATTGACCTTTCTGTTATTTTGCAGTTTTGATTGGATAGCCACTCCATTTTTTTCTTTTATATGCTACTATAATCAGGCAATAAACAATGCAGGAGTCAAGTGACCACCCAATCAAAGTATAAAATATTGAAAAGGTCAAAAGAGTGCAGCTCACTACTAAGATTCATTGAATATAAATTAGGCATTAAACTCCTGATATCTCATTCCCTTGACTGAGTAGTAATGAGAGTGGAAAATGGCAGAAAATTAATCCCTTCTCATTAAAACGCTTGTAATGAGAATCTGGAACTTGGTAGAAATTTAACCAGTTCTCATTACAGTCTTCTGGAAAGGGTCTTTGTGGTCTTCTTCAGATGTCATAGCAGTGAACTTTTCCTCTCTAATAAAATAGTACCAGGAATGTGGTTACATTACATACAATTCCTTTGCATGTCTTCTGAACTATACAGTTGTCCTAAATACCATAATGCTTTCTCATTCATTGACACTGGAATACCTGCTGTATCAATGTTTTAGGTTATTGTGAACATACATGTGTCAACTATGTTTTCAGTGCCCACATCCCTTTGAATTTCTGTGTAATTTGCAGATTAAGTTTCCTTAGAGTCTTTTGCAAAGTCTAGCTAGAGTTGAGTTACATAAAATTAATATCTTAATGGAGATTATCCAAATAAAAATGTGTACACATAGGTTAATGAGTGCAGATTATGAATGGGATAAATATCAGGAATGTGCTTACAAACCTACCCACATGCACACAAATTTCTGACAGAAAGGGGCCCACAGACTCTTATCCTTCACAGATTTTAGCACAACATGTAATTTATCACAGTGAACTTTACATGCTCCTTGACTTTGAAGTGTATCTAGACTTTTCTCTAAGAGTATTTAGAACATGAGAGCAGGAAAAGTAAAAAATAAACAAAATGCTACAACTAAACAAATCTGTATTTTGGTTTCCATGAAAAACTAGGTAAAAATTAAAATATTTTGATGGAAATCTAAGTTAATGCTCATTTTGGTTCTCAGTAACGGAACACAATAATCAAGAAAATAACCACAAGTATATTATTTTGATACTGAAAAATACATGGTGGAGTGATTTGGATGTGAAAGCTGAGGAGGACAAAAATATCCCAGTGTTCAATTAGGTTACCATAAGGACTTGTTTCCTATTCCATGGCAGTGCCTGTATACATTTGTCCAAGTAGGAAGAGTGACCCCTGAACACTAGCTCTGCACAGGAGTGCATCCTGGCAAGTGGCTCTGGGCCACAGATGATCTGTGTGACTCACATTTCCTGCCCCAGGACCCCTGTGGCAAGTGCAGTTATTTAGCCAGTGAGGCAACTCTATAAGGCATTTTACATTGTCACACTGGAAATGAGTCACAACGTTCCTCTGTGATCTAGTAATTCCCTAATGCCATGAAAATGGATTATTATGAAGTGTGGAGGGTATTAATGAACTAGGGAGGACTTCTGTAGGAGAAAAAATTCCTAACCCATTTGTCTGCATATACACACACTTGCACATTCACAACTATCTTTCCAGGGCTGTAACACTTCACATCTCAACCAGAGACAACCAAAGTGAAGGTCTTTCCATGTAAGCTCCATCTCACTTTGCACAGTGGAAAATGATAGCACTCAACACTGTGGCTGCTCCAGATACCCTTGACAGCTGCAGTTTGCAGAACTACCCCACAGGCAACCCAAGAAAAGCATCTGTAGCTTCAAACAGCAATGTGGTTTGTCCAGTTTATGCCGGCAGCAATCCTGGCTACTGAAACACTGTACAACTGGGAAAGCAGAAAAGGGTTAATCGCAACCCTTTTCCTGATCTGACTGCACTAGTGTGTGAAATGACTCCTACTATCAGCATAAGTGTATTTTCTTAACACTGTTGGTGTGTATTTACAAATATTCATATGCATGCATAAACATACATTCTTATGTATTTTCCCCAGAACCGCTCCTAATTTTATTTTATTGAAATTTTGTGTCGATTTCTTTAGCAAAACATTTTAAGATATGCCAATGTTAAGTTTCATGGCCGTATCTGTGAAAAAAACAACTTTGACATTTAAGTAAGTGATGCCTAGGAACAAAGAATTACTTTGAAGATCCAAAGTAAAGGGACCTGGTATACTGGAGATTTCCCTGTACACCAAGGGACTCTGAAAGTAATACTGCCTCAATGAAGCCAAATTCTGTCAGTGTCCCTGTGCAACCTACAGGGATATGCAACTTAGATCAGATCAATGCCACTAGTAGACAATCAATCTGAGGAATCAGCACTTATACTGACACCTAAAACAAATACCATAGATACTTTAGTGTCCAAAACCTTTGTAAGACTGACAGAAAGGCCCCCTAATTTGTACCACATATCCATATCCATACATAAGACTTGCTAGCACAAAGATACCTCTTTAACTATCAACCAATTTCTCATCCCACAATAGCTATGTCCCTTCACAAGTTTTGCTAAATGTCTGTGGCATACATTCCTAAATACATAATTTCCTTTTCCCTTTCTCTTTGTTTTCTATGAGGATTTAACTGCAGATTTCACAACATCCTCTCTCATAATTTTGCAGCTTCTCTCCAAATTCTGGCTTTCCAATATATATTCTTAATTAATCACACTTTTGAATTACTTTTATTATTTTTTTCATTTCATAGAACATCTGAGAACTTATCTTTAGAAACAAATTTTTCCACAATTTAATACTGGAAGTTACCTGCCAAAAATGACTGTTGTCCAGAGATGCTTATCTGGGCATTCAAGGCCTTGGTGGCTCAGAGGGGAGAATAGCTCATTTCGTTGCCTATTTTGCACATCAATAATCACAGTTCAGAAATACTAGCTCTCTTCATTGCATCTTCTATTTTTTAGTATGATACTCTGTGTTGCCTCAACAGGACCCTCTTTTTCCTCTTTCTTTCTGAATGATCATATTCTTGAGAATCCAAGGTGTCAAAATTTGCATGGACAATTGGAATCATTAAAGGGTTGCCTAGTTTAACATTACAGTTGTGCCCTTGACCCGTTAACTCACTTGTGCAAAGTCAGTTAAATATCCTTCTCTGGACTCACGTGGCCAACAGGTCCAAAAAATGACCTTGTTGTTTGAAAAGGTTCATAATTCAGTGCTCTTTGAAACCATAGTTCCTGACCAAACTGTGTGAAATACTGACAATGGAAGGAGCATTCTATTGCTTTTGGGTGATTGCAAAAGCTTTAGAGCCTCCTTCTTGAATCACAAACGGACTAGGTGATTCAAGCTTATTTGGCTACTGTGAAAGAATTTTTAAGTACATTTACAAATCCATGATTAACAGCTAAACAAAAAAGAAACAGAAACCCAAAAGAGTTTGTTATCAGGCTAGACTCTGTTAAACGTGAGCAATTTCTGTACACCTGCTTGCTGAGACTAGAAGCTGTTCAAGACGTATTGCATTAGGAGTTATCCCAGTGGATAATAGCATTGGAGGCAACCCAAAGAATCCAGTGATGAAAAAGTCCTTCCAGCTACTTGCAGTAGTGCTCCTTGGAAAGACAAAAAAGCTGGCAGACCGAAAGGCATTCATCACAAATCACTGCACTTCTCCTAACTTTAATCATGGTATAATTCTGTCCTTCCTCAGCAAAGCATGCTTACCTAAGTAGACTGACTTAAATAAGATTTATACATGTCCTTAATGATAGATAGTTATAAACACCCTTGTGAACACTAGTAGATTTAAGAAAGAAAGTATATTTTATTTTCCAAATTGAGCCCACAAATTAGCTGAATATCCCTAAAACGCAAATCCCAAAACATGGCACTGCCCATTTTGGATCTACAGTAGGGCAAGAAAGATGTCTGGATTGTCACCACCAAGACAATCCTTTAGCAGAGGTCATAAACAAAACTGAAATACATAAATAAATGTACCATGTGAATAAGTTGCTCCATGTGCCTCCTCTGAACAAAAATCTTAACCAAATGAATATTACTGAACTTCTTTTCATGTCAAAAATTTAAAAAGAATATGCTGAAATTCTATTTTTGATACTGGTGTAAACATATACCACTTCATAATGAAACAGGGATTCTTGGAACTTGCCTCTCACGCACTACATTTTACAGATTAGTCTATGATGCACAGACACAAAAGCTGATATTGTAAAAACAATTACTGTGCCAGGAAACTGACCTTCTTAGGAAAATTTGAACTACTTTCTCCTGTAAAAAAATGTTAAGAGTTAAGTGAACCTGATATACTAAGGTGAGCAACTTGACAAGAATAGGAGGAGGTGGAAAAAAAGGAAAACTATGACTATCCCATTCCCTTGCTTATGATCTTTCCCCTGATCGCTGATTCAAAAACTATCCTTGCGAAGGAGAACAGAAAATTGCTCTCCAGTCTCAAAATTGGGACTTTTTATTGTGTAAAACATAGTATAATACAACTATATTTGTCACCAAAAATGCATTTTATGCTGTTACCATATGCTGTTACAATTGTGGTTGACTAAGCAAAACCAAGAATAAAGCACGGATTAAATGAGGATCCTTAAGCATGTGGCTAAAAGCAGCACTAGCTTATCCCAGGCTACTAATTCTTGCTACGAAAGATGTTAGTACAATGGCATTAATAAATCAGGGATATTTCTCAGACTCCTGTTTTATCTCCCCAGTATAAAATAATGGAAATTTGTGCACCCCTTTTGAAAGACCTTCTTTGGCCAGCATAAAATTATGGTCAGTGAAAGAAGGGTGGGTTGGAAAGAAAGATGAAAGTATCTAAAATGGAAAAAATCTTGTGGATAATTTTATTTTCCTCTTTAGGGTCAAATTCTTCTGCCAGGAGTGAATGACTTGATCTGAAGAAAAAGTATGAGCATGTAAGTGACCTCTTGGCACTGTTTAGATTCTACGTGTTGACAAAATAGCTCCTTTCTATTCTCTATGACTTGTGATATCACATTGTTTACTATTTACCTACTTGTGGATCAAATAAAAAAGGTCATCTGCATTAGTCAAGAGGTCTGTAATGTTCTCAGGAGTCAAAAATTATCTGAAATCATATACTTGTTCTTTATAAAACTACCCTTTACTAGGCAGAAGCACATAGTGTGAGCAGAATATCACTTAGGTATTGCTGCTTTATATGCTATGCAGAGTTTCAATGCACTGCCATGTCAAATGAGTTGGAAATTCTTATTATAATTCTTGGAAATACAATAAAAGACACACCTTCATGAGTGTGGTGCAAAACCTATTTCATCTGTTTCTTTTTTTAAATGTGCTACATAAATTTAACTCATCTTTCAAGTAATGCAGCTGTTCCAGCTACGCAAAGACCATTCTCTGGGAAATAGTTTATTTAAGCCATACTGCCACAGGTGTCTTTCATGGATCCCTTACAGTCTATTGACTCCTTTCTCAGCCCTAGAATTTACCATCTTCATGAGACATCAGACTAAATGAGATGCAGGCTGGTGAGGTAGCTGGCCTGGAGATGGGGACTTCATATCTTTGGATTTCCATCTCTCTCCAAAATTTTCTCAGAAAATACAAAATTATTCCCTGCTGCTCGATGCAGGTGATAATGCTTTTTTTTTTTTTTTTTTTTCTGTTTACTCTCCTTAATCCATAGGTGTGCATTTCCGGGTGTGGGACAACATGTGGAGTCATGGTCCCATCTGCTCATCTACATTCATGACAGCTGCCTGAAAGCCTGTGCAACAGCCCAGAAGAGAATGCTAGCACACTCCTTGTCAAATCTCCCGTTGATGACTGCTCTTTGTGTCTTTTATTTCTGTTGACTAATGGAAAGGCACGTTACTAACCCTGCTTTGCTGAAAGGGCTGCATTATTTGCATCAACTCAAGTATTAATCTTTTCTCTGTATAAATAGAAACAATATATATATACTGCCTGCACCCCTGGAAACATTCTTTGAGCAGAATTTGGAAATTTAGATTAAAGGAAAAAGATGTCATTAAAAAGTAAGCCTAGAGCTAACAGCCTTCTCCTGTGGGATAGGACTTTCTAAGACACAAAGTTCAGTGACAGCAGAATACAACACTGTAACTTTTGCAGTTTCTTCAGGGGGTTACAGTGTATAATGTGAACAGGTCCTTCAAAGAGAGCTTTGCTACAGGAATTCCTTTTAATTATTATTAGTAATAATATTGTTATTAATGTTAATATTGTTATTACTGTGACTCTGTAACAATTGCTTTGCTGCTGTATATTTCCTGCTCTGACTCTGAGGTACAGAAATGACAAAATAGTTCAACACATGAAAGACTGTCCTTAGAGTATTTCCAGCTCAGTAAGAACTGGGAAGTACAAGACATCTCACAAGAAAGGCTGTCTTTTACTAAGTTGTATCTGTATTGTGTACAGCCTAAATCTTTTGAGTAGGATCTTTGGGGCACTCTCCTTTTGCTCGTTCTGAGTATACTTCCTCCTTCATCATCATCCTTCTTTCATCTTTTTTTTTTTTTTTTTTTTTTTTCCTTCTTTTTTCTTTAAACAATGGTAGCTGCAGGCTGCTCCTCTTGTTTCACTAGGGCTTTAGACTTCAGTATTAGGTCAGGTCTGTGAACTCTCCTGTTATGTTAAAAATCCTGAGACAAATCCCAGTTCCCTTGTGGTCCATGAGAATTTTGCCTTTAACTTCAACGGGACATAATCATACAGAGATGCATTGTACAAAGGTCCAGGAAAGGAGGTCTTTCTTCTTCTTGTTTAACTCTTTCCTAAAAGGCACCAAAGGGGTTGTGATTACTGGTCCTTGAATGTGTAACTTCTTTGACATAGTAAAATGATATACCTCTACAGTTTAGACTTTCATATATGTTTATCAACCCACTCTACTGAAGGGGGTGAAGATCATTAGCTATACTTAACAGACATGATAACTAAAGGACAGAGGCATTTACTCAAGACTATCACAGTGACTACTAACATAAAAAGAAGCTAAACTCAGGTTTTCCAGTTCAATGCTGCAGAGCAAAAGGGGATCTCATAGTTCAAATACACATAAGGATTTGAGTGAGTTCTGTTCCTTTTGCAGTTTCTGTGTCCCTCCAGAAAGGCTTAGGAAAAAAACCAACCAACCAACGAAAAACAAAAAAAAAGGCAAGCATATTACTTCTGGATTATTTTTATGTTGAATTTATATACAATTAATGAGATCATTATTTTTCATCAGTTTCTATGACTTTTGTAGTACAGAATTATTAACAAAAAACAGTTTGTGAATTTGGGAGCATAAGATAAGCATTGACAAAAGTAAGGAAGATTAAGTGGCAGCATGGCTACAATGTTAAAAACAATAATATACAGTATTGATTGACTTTAGCCCTGACTCATCACTGCTATGCTATCTGCATACGGTATGCTGCTGCCAATATCAGACTATCCTATATTCCTAAGAGTACCTAGCATTAATGCAATACTATACTTAGACATTAGGAAAAGAAAAGTAAGCACACATATGATTCCAGATATAGATTTTACAGAGAGGTTGAGCTAATGGGTCAGATTTTGCCATTGGCTATTCACCTGTAATAACCACAGAGAGCAAAGAAGCTACATAGCTGAGGTTGCTGAATATCATCATAATCACAATTTAGCTTGCTTGTCTCTACATAACATTTTATATTGCTGTTACACTTTCAGTCTGTACATTTCCAACAATAATCAGATAAGCCACTCTGAGTGCCAAAGTTAATTTCCTAAAACCTCATCCAGGCTTGTAAATGGGGACCCCATTTTTTTATAAAGGTAAAGCAAATACACTCCCCACTCACTTTAATAAGACATCAGGATGCTTACTGAAAACAGCTGTGACAACAGACAACTTAGGAAGATGCAGTTGTACAATACCTTAAAAAAATTTAAGTCCCCTTGGTTTGTCCATACAGATGACAACTTTATATCCTTGAAATCATAAGCTACAGCATACCCCCCATGGTGGGCAGACCCTCTTATGGAGAATACCAAAGGGCAAGGACAGACTGGGCATAACACACAACAGAATGTAGGCTGCTTTACAATGCTGCAGATTCCTTTTGGCTTTGGAGAAGCCAGAAAGAAAAAATATGGCACATAGGAGTAAGTTCCCTTATACTTCAGTGACGTAAGGAGAAAAACTTAGCAGGAAACCCTGGGATACTAAAATTCCTGTAATCCAGCTAAGTAAACTTATATTTAAATTTATTTGGTGTCAAAATTCTGTTTGAGTAAGATTAGTAACAAGATTGTAACCAAAAATCTTAATGGTTGATAGAGCTTCTGATTTCACGCTGTGAAAGTCAAGACTAGATGTTATATGAAACTGGTTTAATGACTCTGTGATGGACAAAGATCAGATTGTCTATGCTGGTTAAGAATGATTAAGAAAACATTTCTGATGTGGACCTTCAAAGTGTTAAAGCAACTCCAGACCTTAAAGAGAACAAATTTTCTTACACTATCATGATTCCTGCCTTCGCTTTTTAGAAACACCTCAGGGTAGGGATGAGAAAAAGACATAGGCTTTCCCTCAATAGCAAAGTTAAAACAACTTAATTATATTACAGGTACAAACCATTACTATATTAACTATTTTATCTCCATTTTTGCAGCTCAAGGGAAATAATCAAATCTGATTTGTAGTATCCTCAGCATATACATAGTATACCATCATGTAATTTCTGAGCCCTTAGCAAAAAACTCTGGTGCTTTCCTAGTGCCTGGCTGAGATTGACTCACCAACAAGAAGAAGCTGCTGAAGACTCAAGAATAACCAATTGCCATGGTTTCGACAAAGCCAGGAGCTGAGCACTATGTTGCTGCACATTCACCTCCCCCTTCTTCCCACCTCTCTTGGTGGGATGGAAGGAGAACAGGGAGAAAAAGGCAAAACCTCATGGGGTGAGATAAGGAGAATTTAATAGAAAAATGCAAGAGGAGAAGAAAACAGCAATAATGAACCCCCTAAAACCTGCACCTACCAGATAGTGCATACCAGAGACACAGCCTTGCGAGCCCACTCCCTGCCCTTATATAGCAGGCTTGATGCCCTATGGTATCAAATATCCCATTGGCTGGTTCTGTTGTCTATCCTGGCTGTGCCTCATTTTCCCAGCTTCTGGTGATAATTAACTCTTTCTTAGCCAAACCCAGGACACCAACAGCGGCAGGCATGCCCATAAGGTGGCAAGCCAAAGAGAAGGAAATATTGAAAATATTAAAGTAAATTTTTCTGGTTTAAAATATCAAATCTTAAGATATTTTTTGCTTTACTTCAACAAGAATGAGCTGTGTTTTTCTCTCTGACTGCAAAATGAGAGATTTTTTCACTCTTACTGCTAATGAGAGAATTGTACACAGCAGTCAAATATTCAGAGGTGTAGTTGCAAGAAGTAACAAATATGAAAACACATTT
>JAAGNO010013260.1:28861-48723 GCA_033439905.1 Ceryle rudis | reverse complement strand
GCCCGCCGGGCAGCGCGGGGATGTCCGCGCCCCGCAGAGCTCCGCGCAAACCCGCGAGCGCGCGCGACCCGCCCCGCCAAACGCAGCAAAGCGACCGCACCAATAAAACAGACGACGACCGCGGGGATGAGGAGCGGAAAAAACCATCCCGGCAGCCGGAGAAGCCACCGCCCCCTTCGTCCCTTCGTCCCTTCGTCCCCAGCCCCGCGCCGCCTCCGCACTCACCCCAGAGGAGGGTGAGGAGCTGCGCCCGCGGCACCAGGCTGAGCGCGTAGACGGCACCCAGGTGCAGCAGCCCCATCAGCACCACGTTGCGCCAGACAATGTCCTGGCCGCAACCCGCCGCCCGCCGGGGCCCGGCCATCTCCAACAGCGGGGGCGCTGGAAACTGCTACGCGCCCCGCACCGCACCGGGGGCCGAGCTAAAGGGGCGGCCGCCGGTCCTGCGTAGCGACAGCCAATGGCGGCCGCGACCCGCCCCGCTCCGCCCCCTCTCCGGGCACCGGCCCCGGTGCGGGGCCGCCTCTCGGGGCTCCCCGGTGGCCGCTTGCGGGGGGCGGTTGGGTAACGAGGGGTGGAGGTGTTCTCGGTCCCGACCGTCGGAGGGATAGAAGTGGCGCGGGGGGAGGTGTGGGGAGGATGTCCTCGGTCCCGACCCGCCGGAGGGACCTTGCGGATGGTTGCTGGCACCGGGTGGTCGAGAGGTACCGGCCTCCTCCCTCCCGAGGCGGCAAAGGCTCCCCGAGCCAGGCGGCTTTCAGAGACAGTTCCTTTTGGAATCCGGTGAAAGCGGAGGGAAAGATGCCGCCGGCGCTAGGGAGGAGCGGGCGTTCAGGAGCTAGTTAATAAAGTTGATCAGCCCGGAAGTAAGGAGGTGGGCGTTGGAAACCGCAAAGGAAGGAGCCTGCGGTATTTGGGGTGCAGTGTCGGAAGCGTGACCCAGATACGAGGGGGCTGACCGGAGTGAGCAGCGAGCAGTGCGGAGCTTCGGCGGCCGCGGAGCAGGAACCGTCTTGCACAAGCCGCGTATTTAAGGGAGGGTCATGAGGTGGGAACCAGTCGCTAAGTCCCGATAAAAAATGTTTGGCCACGATGCATTTCGGTTCAGCGTGGGATGTTTCTGTCAGGCCAGGAGGGATGGAGGGGGTGGCACGGGCGTGTGGGCTGCCCCCTCCACCCCGGCTGCCAATTTAATATGGGATTTAATATTTGCTTTCCTTTTGGGATTCTGCAGTAGGATGTTTGGGGCAGGTGGACAGGAGGACTCCACAGAATGACTTTTTCACCTCTCAGTGTCCAAGAGCAGAAAGAAGCCCCCATCCCTTGGACCAGAAACCTGAGGAGGTGCAACCAAACCAGCGACAAATGCAACAGGAGATTTTCTCAGGAAACACTCCAAGGTTGATAAATTTAAAAGCAAAGGATACGCAAATCAGGAAAAAAAAAAAAAAAAAAAAAAAGCCCGGGTGTAGTTTTAGGAGCAAACTTCACCTGAGCCCCCCACTCTTACGGACTGTCCCAGCACAGCTCTGGCTCAAATCTCCCTGCTGGGCAAGGGTACCAGACTAAGGGCTCAGATCTGCTCATGGGCAGCTGCCAGGACGTGATTCCTCCTGGGGCGACCCAGCCTGCTCCTGCCCGAAATGCTGCACCAGGTTGCTGAACAGATTGGCATGGGCTTTGCCTACAGCTTTGGCACACGCCGCAGGTGAACGCACGTTAAGATATTCGATCTGAAAGCATTACTCCTGTCAGCCTTCAGAAAGCCACACAAAATTGTTCAGAGGGAGGCTCTTCCCAGCATTTGAGAGTGGCGTGGCTGGCAGGCACTGGCTCAGTTCCATCCCAAATGTCTCCTGGCCCAGCACTGGCCTTGAAACCCAATGGGTGATCACTAGGGACATGGAGCTGGGGGAGAGCAGCTTTATGAGTGATGCTGGTACAAAGCACATTAGTCTTCTGTGCTAATTAATTACTAACTACACCTCCTCAGGCAAGTGAATCAGCAGAGAGTATATAATTAAACTCAAGACTGGTTTTGATATATGTTCAAGATTCTTCAAGAAAAGGGAAAGGAAAGAGAAGGGTCCTTTTTTTGTTCTTTTCCCTTGCTGTGAAAAATTAAGTAATGACCCCAAAGCATTGTTCGAATGAAGGCTTTAAGTGGTAAAGAAGGAAAGAAAGTCTAAAACATCAGAGGGACAAGAAATATGTGCTCAATGTATTGAAGTGCTTCTCATGTACCTGAGCAACAAGTTGCCTGACCTAGCTGGAGATGTCCCTACTTATTGCAGGGAGGTTGGACTAGATGACCTTTAGAGGTCCCTTCCAACCCAATCCAGTCTATGATTCTAATACATCCTATGATTCTAAGTTCCCAAGAACTCTCCCTTGTGCTGTCCAGGCAAGCACGGACGTAACAGTGAGGTCAGCTGCTGTTGTCTTTTTAGGGTGCTCATTAATAAATAATTTCTTAATTATACTCTCTTCTGGCTAACTTGCAGTTTTAACCTCATAGGAATTTTAATTGGTTTAGACTTTTTTGAGTGAGGGTTGTATTAAATGCGTCCTGCCAGGCCATTGGGTGACGTGTCTGTCTCATCTGCAGGACTGCCAGAGAAAACATACGAATGACCAGCTCAGCATATAGAGGTGGATTACCCTGAGCTTCCCCATTTAAGACTGGGCACACTGAAACTGGGTCAGTACATTATTTATTACACTTCTCAGTATACTCTGACAGTAGCCTTGGCTCTGGTTCAAGGCTGGGCAACTTAGCTCAGCACTAAGCACCCCAGTGGGACTCTCGGCATCCCCTGCAGGGGAGGCAGAACCAGTTAGTAGCAGATGTTTGGCCACAGGAGCCCAATTTTCCCTTTAGCTTGGAGCTCTATATGTGCTGCCCTGTCTATGCAATGGATGCCCAACACAGCTCTGAACAGCAAACCTGTCTGGATTCAGAGCCACAGGGGATTTCAGATCTGGTGGAGGGAAATATCTGACCCAGAGCCTCCTTTCCCACCTCCCCCTCAGGCTTAACAGAGCCTCCAAACCCGCTAAGGACACGGTGGGGTTTGTGCTGCAGATGCAAAAGACCAGTGGGGTGGTGGGGATGAAGCTGAGGGGAGCCTGCAGGACTCGGAGGAGAGGTGCCATCGCTCTGCATGCTGTGTCTGCTGTGCTTCCCAAAACATGCCCCCTCTCCTCCAAACAGCTATGGCAGCAAGACCCCCATCTTTTCTCTCGCAGCAGCCTAGCCAGGCTAGCATATGCTCCCTTCTGGGCAGAGGAAACACAGATACCAAACAGTAAACCCACATTCCCAGTCGATGTTAGGGAACTACGTTATCCAAAAGGCACAACACAGAACAAAGCTGATCTAAACAAAAATGCGGCAGTGATTAAAAAAGACAATCTCCCTACATTCCTGCCTAATGCTGACCTTGGACTTCTGCCAGCAAAACCTGGGTTACAGAGCTTTACAGGCAGAAAAAGGTTTTCAGTCAAGTACTTAAATGCTCAGCCCATAGTCAGCCTGCTCTGCAGCACAGCCCGTTGCACCTTCTTTGCCTTGGCAGCAGGAGGGAGCCACGTTGACACTGCCCTTTCCCACAAACTCTCCTACTGGTGCTTTTGCCTGGATGTCAGGTGCTGAAGTAGTAAGACATCTCCTCAAGTCAGCTGCTGTTGGACAACACCTAAATTGCCTCAGATTTCCTTCCATCCCTCTTATAATTCTGCAGCTTTAGGGGGTTGTGTGTGTGGTGTGCGTAAAGAGGAGCAGGCTGGTTGCTGGTAATGCCATGGTATCCATCTCCTCATGCTCCCCGAGATTGGAATTAGGCTATTTGGGGCCAGATTCTTTTACCAGAAAATTGTCAAAGCTTCATTGCCTTGTGTCACTGAAGATGGTGATTTGCATTTGTAACATCAGATGGGTGCTAATTACTTGGCATTCCCGGAAGGTATGAACATATGGCAGCATAACTACTTAACTATTATTATTTATCTCAGCTGCTCAGGGGAGAAGCAGCAGATTTTGCATCCACTCACAGTAGGTACTTGGAGAGGGCAGTTTTCTGCTCCTGAGGGTGGGAGAGGACAGCTTTCGTGTCAGCCAGGAGAGCGAGATTACTCCATTGCTGACAAGAGCGTCCAGGCTGGTGGTGCAACATCACAGTACCCAAAGATACTCTTCTATTAGCTCAAAACCCCCCGTGTTTCTGTCTGATCGGGTGGTCTAATTTTTGACAGCTTCAATTTCCAGACCACATTTATCACATGCATTCTCCTGCTGACGCTGCTCTTCGATTCCAGTCAACCCCATTCCCTTGTGCTCTTCACGTGCCGAACAAGCAAAGTTTTTTTAGCATCTTCCCATTAAACCAACTCTTCAGTCCCTGCCTTTGCGTGTCTCACCCAGTCCCTTCTCACTTGGCATCCTCTTTTATGCAGATGAAAGTCTCACAGAGGCTTCTGCAACGCCATTCAACATTCCCTGGCTTTTACAAAGCCACATCCTCAGGAGCCGTCCCTAGCTAGTCCCTCTCAGGTCCTGCCACTCCTATTCCCACCGTACAGCAATGCTTCTGCCCACAACCCTGCACACTGCCCCTACCAGAGCGCATCCCCCTTCTGCCAGTCTCTCCAGTTGTCCCTGCAGGTTCACCAGCTTCACAAACCTGCAGACCAGCTGCATGTCCTTCAGAGGTGTTGCTTGCCAGCTTCTTGTCCCGGAGGGCTTCCAGGGAGACCAGATGCAAGAGCAGCTTCTGAATTCTGTGCTTCCTTGACCAGAGCATGCCTGCTCTGAAGGAGGCAAAATATTCAGAAGTGTTGTCTAGGAAGGAGAGGTGGGGCTGGGAATGGGGGTAGACTGCCCTTTCTTTCTTACCCTTCTAGCAGCATTGATGTACCTCACCCTCATGAGGTGATTCAGCCAGAGCCTCCTGGGCAAGGTGTTTCCATGAAGGGCAGGGATGAATACAGGAGGATACCCGCAAACCTTGTGAACAACAGGTACAGAAACCTGCTTAGAAACCTTTAACTTAGAGCAAAGGGAAGAAAATGACTAACTGGTTTTTTTCTTTTTTAAACTCCTGAAACAAAGCGATGCCAATGGGATGCTTTCTGTTCAGTTATAAAAGCTTATGAGGTCAGAAAATGCTGGAAAAGAAGTAAAATTAAGCTGTTTTGTGAGAGAAGCTGTTTGCTAAACCTTTCCTTGAAATGTCAATGTCTCAGTATAAATGTTAAGCAGAGCTGTTAGTGAGGACTAGGGAGGGGAAAAAACCCCTATCTTCACAGCCAGGGTGCAACAGAAAGCCACCTCACTGTAGTCTGGCTTCAAAAAAAAAAACCCCAAAATCTATAGAAGTTGAGCTTCATAAAGACACATTTTAATAAATTAAACATTTATTGAAAATATCACCATAGGCTTTATTTTGCTCATGTGCCCCAGTGCAAAATTAAGCTACTTAACATGAAAATTGTAATAACAGAACAGCAAGCAGCTTCATCAAAGGAGAGACCCAATACACTTCCAATAGGATCAGACTCTTTAATCTGGTGGATGAGGAGTGAGGTGGAACATCCGGTTTAGGGTCTGATATACAACCTATTGGGTTGTTTTAACACATTTATCCATTATTAAAAGCCACTGTTTAGCAGTATACCATGCATCTAAAAGTGGAGAGTATGGGGCATCACCCATTAAATACACTAGTTGTAGACAAGGAATCATTAAGGGATGAAAAAAGGATTAAAATAAAAAGCACCAGGGCTCCACGGCCCCTTTAGAATGAAGTGTTCATTTGTCACTGCTCTGCTCTACCCTGACCTGCGCCAGGGACAGCTGGGTCCCGTTCCTGCACATTTGCTGTAGAAAAGCACTCCTTTGGAAAAAAAACAATGGTCAAAGCTTTGCAAATGCAGGGTTAGTTCAGACACCCAGCTTATTGGCCTGGGTGAGGACAACTTTCAGAACAGGCATGAAAGCAGAGGTCTCGCTGAAGTTGCTGGTGCTGACTATGTGCGTGTGGATGTTCAGTCCTTCCTGGTAGTTGCGGGTTTCAACACTCTTCACAATGTTGTGCAAGCCACTAATGATGGTTGGAGAGAGCTGCAAGGAAGGCAGGCAAGGTAAATCAGCAGAAATTAAAAACTAGTGCTAGAAAAAAACAGAAATTCCAAGTGTAACTGAGGAAGGTGTAGCAATTAGTTCCTTTCTTTAAAGACAGCCACCTTCAAAGCTGCACTGCACTGGGAACAATCACAGGGAAGTCTATAAACAGCAGACTTCAACCAGATAGACCTTCTCTGCAGTTCCAAGCCCTGCAAGCTGCACTGCCAGCCCCTGGCTGCAATTCCCTGAGGGGGAAGACCTGGTGTTCTACCTTGTGGGACATGAAAAACCTACTGAGCTTTTCTGCTTTTGGGGCAAAGCGAATTGCTCGGCAAAGGTGGGCTGACAGCAACAGGATTAAACAACAACTAATCCTGAATTAGTGAGAGATTCAACTCCAGTCCTTTGTTCTGCTGCAGACCATCGAGCAGGCTTTGGAAAAATTACCAGCTCTTCCCAAGTCCTTGCACCTCTGCTTTCCAGTGAAGCCAGCAAGCTTCAAACATCTAAATCTTCTGGGTTTTTTTTTTTTTTCCTTCTGACCCGAGGCTGCATGTGTCTCAGTTGCTGCTGGCAGTAATGGAACATGCTGCATTGGCTCATTCTGCCAGCAGCTGAGGACAGGAACCCTACTGATCAATGCACCCAGTGCCTAACCACAAGGAGCTCTGCTCTTTAGCTCAGCACAGTCCCTGCACAGCAATCATGGCACACTCCAAAACACCATAAATTCTGTGCAGGTACTTGGGACCAAGCGCTCCGGCGTTCTGAGGAAATGGAAGGAAACAGTAAATGGATTTAAAGCGCACTTCAGGATGAGGAACAACCACCTGTTACATATTGCACCACGACCAAGCTCTTGGCCATACCTGCAATATTTGACTTGGGGTATGTGTAAAAACAGAACTTACTGTCTGTTCCCTAAGCTTGTCATACAGTAACTCCAGGCGTTTATTCGCATCATCTAGTTTCCTCTTGGTTTGCTGCAAGAGAAAGGAACACGTTAAAACACAGTGATTGAGACCACCACACTGATCTCAAGCCATTGGCAAAGAGCTCCAGGAAAGTCAACGTTTTCCTATCATTTAAATCCTGTGATTTAATATAACCAGGAGTTTGTTTCTAAGTGTTTCCTGTCAGCAGAGAATAGCCTCCAGTCTTACAGATCCTTTGTCCTTCCACGAGTTTAGGTCAAGTAAAGTGTCTGGAATTAATTTTTCCACCCAAGGCTCTTAAAATAACCCCAGTATATTCCACCTGGAGTGCCACAGCAGCTGCTGGAGAAAGAAAATCTCTATCCACTTTTTTTTTTTAACAAATAGCTAAAGAAATGGAAGACTTTCATCCAGAAAAATGAACCATCGAGGTTACAGTTACAGAAGCACAAAAAAGTTGGTGGTCAACGAGAAGCGGCATCTGTGCACAAGAGTAATGGAACTTGCTCCTAAATCAGAACTTACATCAACCCAACGTGACTCAGGTCAGTGCCCTTTCCCTCAGCAAAGGGAAATGCTTCTCTGGTTTAAATAATTCACAGAATGGCTTGAGGTGGAAGGGACCTTAAAGATCATCCAGTTCCAACCCCCCTGCCAGGGGCAGGAACACCTCCCACTAAAGCAGGTTGCTCAGAGCCTCATCCAGCCTGGCCTTAAATACTTCCAGGCATGAGGTGTCCACAGCTTCCCTGGGCAACCCATTCCAGTGTCTCACCACCCTCAGAGTAAAGAGCTTCTACTAATTTAAGACTTGTAGTCCAATCTAAAACTACCCTGCTGTAGTTTAAAACCATTGCCCCCCATCCTATCACCATGTACCCTTATAAAAAGTCACTCCCCAGCTTTCTTCTAGGCCTCCTTTAAGTACTGGAAGCTGCTCTAAGGTCTCCCCAGAGCCTTCTCTTCTCCAGGCTGAACATCCCCAACTCAGCCTGGCCTCACAGGAGAGGTGCTCCAGCCCTCTGACCATTTCTGTGGCCTCCTCTGGACCCTCTGCAACAGGTCCATGTCCTTCTTCTGTTGGAGGCTCCAGAGCTGGACACAGTACTCTAGGCAGGGTCTCAAAGCAGAGGGCCAGAATCCCCTCCCTTGACCTGCTGGCCACTCTGCTTTTGATGCAGCCCAGGATACAACTGGGGCTTTTTGGGCTGCCAGGGCACACTGCTGGCTCACGTTCAGCACTTCATCAACCAGCACCCTCAAGTTCTTCTCTGCAAGGCTGCTCTCAATCCACTTGTCACCCAGCCTGTATTTGCACTTGGGGTTGCCTCAACCCAGGTCCAGGACCTTGCACTTGGCCGTGTTGAACTTCATGAGGCTGGCACAGGCCCACCTCTCCAACCTGTCAAGGTCCCTCTGGATGGATCCCTTCCCTCCAGCGTGTCAATCACACCACTCAGCTTGGTGTCATCAGCAAACTTGCCAAGGGTCCTTCGATCCCACTGTCCAGGTCACTATCCAAGATGTTAAAGCACTGGTCCCAGCACCAATCCCTGAGGGGCTCCACTCATAACAGGTCTCCATTTGGACATTGAGCCACTGACCACCACCACCACCTCCCACTGACCACCACTCCTTGAGAGTGGCCATCTAGCCAATTCCTTATCCACCGAGTGGCCCACCCATCAAACCCATGTCCTTTCAGTTCAGAGACCAGGATGTCATGCGGGACAGTGCCAAACGCTTGGCACAGGTCCAGGAAGATGACTTGCCCAGACATAAAATAAACCCCACGGGAGCACTCTAGCTCAGTGGTAGAGACAGCCAGGGAGGGGAAGTAGGGAAAGCTGTTTGGATGACAAAGGGCATGGAGGAGAATACATGGATCTCAGGCCGCGTGTGGCAAACACCTCAGCAGCAGTTATGTTGTCAAGAAACTGAGACAAGCAAGGAAAAAAAGTACCTCGGGAAGAGTGGGTAAGAAACCAACTGATTGTTTGGGAGTGGCTAGCTTTCTTGGATACACGACTTCAGAACCTTTGTTCCATACCTCTGAAAAGGCACACGTGCCATTTTCATTTTACAGCCAGCCAAAGACAAGTACACTGTGTTGAGTAAATAGCAAAAGGAAATCAGGCAGGAGAAGTGCAAACCGGTTCTTCTCACTCTTTGCTTCCTGAGCACATTTTTCCCCCCTGAATGAAATAATTGAGCAGTGTGCGTGTTTATTCTGACAGTAACTGATGTACACAGCCAGGGCAGCACCTCTCGGCACCACCTGCCAGGGGCACTTCACTAGGAGAATCCAAGAGATTTAACAAGAAGCAAGCAAAATGTGATGGCAGAGCAGAAAAATCAATCCCTGGGTGCAGATGTGACCTAAATGCTTTTGCCTTCTTTGTGTCTCTGGGAGAAGATGGGCATTCTGAGGAAGAAAAAGTCAAAGGGTCCGTGCTGCACAGACAATTACCCTTGCACTCTAAAGCCCAACCTTTAAAGAAAGGATTTTGAGCAATTGAACCCAGTAGCCCTTTTGAGATCTGTCCAAAAAGAAAGGTCTATGGACTGAAAAAGCTTCTGTAAAGGAGCACACAGACAAGTCCATCCTGAAACACAGGGGAAAGATGTACATGCAAACATCAAGTCCAAACTACAGAGACAGCTGAAATTGTACAGACAGAACCGACACCAAATGCCACTGCCAGAGTCCTCAGACAGCTCACCTCCCAAGGCACTGTAATAGGGGTGTCAGTCTGTGCTGCTCCACCAGCACGTGTAGTGCCCAAAGCCCTCTGCAGACCACCAGCCTGTCCTTCCATCAGCCACCTTCTGGCAAGCTGAACAGTCAGCATCTGGGCTTTGGGGTAGCGTGTTATTGACTGACCACGGGAAGTGAAGGAGAAGCTTTGAGACAGTTTACAGCTGGTTTACAAAGTACTGACTGCCACAGGAAATGTTTTTCCTATCCAGCTCCAGTGGTCATAGAAGCACAGAATCATTCAGGTTGGAAAAGACCCTTGGGATCAGCGAGTCCAACCATTGACCCTACTCTACAAAGTTCACCCCTAAACCGTGTCCCTCAACACCACATCTCAACGATCCTTAAACCCCTCCAGGGATGGTGGCTCAACCCCCTCCCTGGGCAGCCTGTTCCAGTGGCTGACTGCTCTTGCTGGGAAACACTTTTCCCCAGCGTCCAGTCTAAACCTCCCCTGGTGCAGCTTGACCCCATTCCCTCTTGTTCTATCGCTAGTTACCTGTGAGAAGAGACCAGCGCCAACCTCTCTACAATGTCCTTTCAGGGAGTTGTAGAGAGTGAGGAGGTCTCCCCTCAATCTCCTCTTCCTCAAACTAAACAGTCCCAGCTCCTTCAATCGCTCTTCATCAGTTATTCTCCAGGCCCTTCCCCAGCTTCGCTGCCTTCTCTGCACATGCTCCAGCACCTCCATCTCTCTCGGATTGAGGTGCCCAAAACTGGACACAATACTCAAGGTGTGGCCTCACCAGTGCTGAGCACAGGGCAACAATCACCTCCCTCCTGCTGCTGCTCACACTATTCCTGATCCAGGCCAGGATGCCACTGGCTTCCTTGGCCACCTGGGCACACTGCTGGCTCATGTTCAGCTGCTTGTCAATTAGAACCCCCAGATCCTTTTCCACCAGACAGTTCTCCAGCCCCACTTCCCCAAGCCTGTAGCGATGCCGGGGGTTATTGAGGCCCAAGACCTGGCGCTCGGCCTTGTTGAAGCTCATACTGTTAGCATTGGCCCATCCATCCAATCTAGCCAAGTCTCTCTGGAGAGCCACGTTAAAGGTGATCACCTTGCACTTCTTTGCTACCTGTTATTTTCCTTCTGAAATCAGTTTGTTATCAGAGATCACAGATCAAATTCTGAGGCACGTACTCATGTAGTTGAGCCTTGGCTCAGACCCGGCACAATCCCAGCTGCTTCCTGCTCTGAATCAGAAGCAGCAGTTAAGCAAACATCCAAGGACACGCCTCCATGGTGGTCACTTGGCAGGAGGAAGGATAGCCCTTTCTGAAGGTCTTAGAACAGATTATTTATTTATCTGTAAACCATCAGCAGCAAAACCTCAATGGTAACCAACTGCAACCCTCCTTCCTTACAAAGAGAACAGGAGAAGAGGCTGCAGTGGGTTAATTCCCTGCCCATAAACAGCACCATCATGCTGGTTGAGTGCCATAAGGACCAGAGTCAAAGCACTTGGGCAGCTGGGCTGTGCTCTGGCTCCAGACTGTCACACCCTATGAGCATATGGTCTTTTTTCAGCCCTTTCTTGCAGCTGCTCAAAAGCCTTTGGAAGGAAAAAGCTGTCTGAGGTGAGGTTGTGGTGGCTATGTGTGCTGTAGTACCCCAAACAGAGGTGGTCTGGGAACACCGCAGAAACCTACCGGATCAGAGGCAGACAGCAGACACCTCTGGATAAGAGCTTCAAACGTAGTCTTCAGAATAAGGTGTTCCTCAGGGATGGGTTTCTTGGTGATCTTCTCTGTTGGCAGTGCCTGCACATGCTGAGAAAGACAGACCACGTGAGGCTTTTCCAGGTCACCGTGACCAGACGTTTCCAACTAAACCAAGTGGCATTATTAGCCAGCTTGGCACAATTCCTCTTTCTTCCCTTGGGGTGTGTGGAGGTGACATTAGCTGCTGTCACTCCCTCTGGAGAGCTATGAAATCGAAGAAGGAAGCAGCTTCTTGGTCCATACTAACTAGTGTATCACACCTAGAAGCATCAAGGTAACGTCTAGGTGGAGATTACAGTAGGAAAACACCAGCATGGTGCAAAGCTATCAACTGAAAACTCTGCAGCATGCTTTGGAGATACAAGAAATAAATACTTGGTCAACAGGATCCCAGCTGGCAGGGCTACGTTGAGGTACAAACCAGAGCCGGGCAAGGCTGGGGCTCCCTTACCTGGATGGCATTGCCAGTGGGCGCCCCGGGGGCCCCCTCCATGCTGGGTTTGGTAGCAGTGGGTGGCATGACGCACGGCCCCGCGGGCTGGGGAGCAGGGGGGTAGCCACACTGCAGCACTGGCTGCCCCGTGGGGATGTGAAGGGGCTGGAAGCTGGGTGCACCCGTGGGTGGTGCCTGAGCTGGAGGCTGCTGCAGCTGAGACGGATCCACCAGAGGGTTCATGATGGGGGAGGTGATGGGAACTGGGGGCTGGAAGTTATCAGGGACCTGAAGGGGAAAAAAAAAGCAACATAACCAACAAAGCACAAGGGCTCAGTGCAGCCACCTGCAAGCTGTGAGAGCTGAGCCTCTCAGAGCCACTCTCCCTCTGCTAAGGGCACAAACCAGAGCTTTGGCAGACCAGCACTAAGGAAAACTAACCCCCACCTACATCTGTTCTTACCCGTGGGTCATTCTATTTAGGTTTCTGTGTCTCACTTTCAAGGGTACATTTTGGTTTGTGCAGAACACAGGTCAGAGCTATCAACAAATGTAATAAAGCTTCCAAAAGCCTTTCCAACTTCTGGCAAACAGGTTTGTGCTGAGACAGGTTGAGAGCATCAGGTTCATCCCTAAGCAGTCTTTATGCAGCGGGGTTTCGGAAGCATTTAGTAGATGGAAGAACCAACAAAATGAGCTGCTGGCCCCTGAATTAATGATGCTGCAGTTAAGCGAGGGGTTCGGGACAGCAAGAAAACTATTCCCAATCCAGCACCAAAGCAAAGAATCACAGCAATAAGTTTTGGAGTGGTGGATAAGTTCTTAGGTGGAAAACAGTTGCAGATTATGCTGCAGCTTGAAATGCCAGACAGTGGTTCTATTTTACAACAGCCCATATGGTGAGTCATTTTATAATATCCTAAACCACCCCCTCACACAATGGACACAGGGGAAGCAAACATACAAATAATTCTGACAGAGGTCTGTTAAATACCCCACAGGGAATGCAGCAACCAGCTCTTCATTTAGAAGGGGAGCCAACCCTCAAGCCCTGGCTACAGTGGAAATTCTGGCTGTGACACACACAGACACACACAGAGCAGCAGCGAAGTGCCTGTTTGCAGAAGGCTGGTTTTGAGGTCTCAGGTCCAGCAGTTTCTCACTATGTTCCTCCTACTTCAGCCTGACTGCTGTGGAAGTACCCAAGGCTACAGCAGGACCAGGGGATGAAAAGGCTCACTCTACTCTGGGCTGAGCATCCCCTGCAGTCTAAATCCATTTTACAACACTATACTGTCAATGGTCTTCCTCTCAGCAGATTCCTCAGGGTTAGACTCTTAATCAGAATAAATCGCTTTCAGCTCCAGAGCTAGTAATTTATATTTGCACAGCCTCATCTTTTTTTACATAGCTATCATCTCCTGGAAAACTCATCAGCTTGACTGCAGAGGGAAACAGTCTTGAGGTATTTTCTTTCCCCAAACCAGAACTGATGCTGTTATTAGCAAGCACAACTTCATCAGAAAGTCATCATCTCTTCAGTGGCTGAATTATTCCGAGAGATAATGCATATTAGAGAGGTATAAAGGCCTTTTCTGCTTAGGAAGCACAGCCTTTGTTTGCTGCTAACCCTTTCTTTTGTTGGTTGTTCCTTCTGCCCACAAGTATCCCAGGAGCAGCTAAAGTTACTGCTTTTCAAGGGGTCAGCACTCAATTGTGTCCAGATAGGATTTCCCAGAGTACCTTCTTCTTTGCAGCTCTGTTCAGGGTGGGAGGGTCGTTCCAGCCATTCTGAGGCCCTGGGACAGAAAGAAAAGAGAGACTGTAAGTAGCTCAGAGGAGTGCGATGCTGCCTTCCTGAGCTCGGCTGGGCCTGCTCCCTGCCACGGCTTCAGTTACTGCTAAGAGTTTCTCCTGTCTGTATCACAAAAAGAAGTGAGAACTGGTTTTGAACTCCCCTCATCCAACCATAACATCATTAATTGTCAGCACAGATGTCAAAAACCATGGGGAACAGCACCATTAAGCTGCACCCATTTCCCAAGAGCTGCTGCTGTGACTGTCAGATACACAACTGCCTACACGTGACAAAGACCTTGTATAGCTGTGTGCTTGTGACAGCTAAGACAGGTTTATTCAGCAACTCGACACAGAAAGAAGAGGCAGCAAGAGCCTTATTCAGGCCAGATTCAGCCAGCAGCCCTGAAGACACAAGAGAGCCATAAACCTTGCCAGAGAAGCATGGTTATGGGTGCTTTGTGTCCCAAAAGCAGAGCAGAGCTGCTGGAGCAAGGTGACAAAAATCAACCTATCTACAAAGGCAACTTGTTGGTGACTAGAAGCAGCACGGAAAATGTCTGAGCAGATTCACTCTGAGTCCAGGGGATTGTTCTGCACCAAAGTTTCTGCTCTTCTGAGCAAGCACGCTCTGTACAGCTGCATGATTTGCACACCAAAGCTCGTTAGTGCATTAGAAAGAGTTCCCCATCTCGTCACGGTGGGCACGTAATTGGGATTTATTTACTTATTGGCATTTTATTTCAGCACCACCACAGCCTCGCTGAGTAATGGGGATTTATTGTGCAAAGCCCCAAAAAGCCAACGAACCCAAATGGCTGCTCGATGGACTTTTTCACCACAGTGTTTTTTTTTCTACTTAGCAGATGATGAATTTACCTTGCAAAGCAGAGTTTAACATCACTGCAGAATTTGCTGTTTATCCAGTGTTCCAATTCGCTTCTGACCTTTTGTTAAATAAGTTCTACATCCAGAACGTGGTAAAGGAAAAAGAATTTCAAGCCCCTTTCATGTCTGCTTTGTCTTGAACCTAAGGCAGTGCCATCTCCCACCAGCCACGTGCCACTGTGGCTCCTCTTTTCCTTCCTATCCACAATATTGCAGAATATTTCTGAGATAGGAAGACTAAGTTCTGCAGTGCCGACAGTAGTAACACATGAAGAAAATCTCCCAGATTGTTACTGCTGTTAATTTCCTGGGATAATTTGCTTAAAAAAACACAAACCCCAAAATCCAGCATTTGTTTTCTGTGGTTAAAAACTCCAGATATATTGTTATTGGTCTTAATTAAGGGATTAAAAATTGATTTGATTCGAGTAATTAGCAAACAACATCACACTTGAATGTTCTCTGAAGAACATATGGAATTACTGATGTCAGGTCAATTAATTTTATGTAGTGGCTGCAATGATTTTTCAGGTTATGTGGTACCTAGTTCTCCTGTGAAGGGAGAGGCCTGGTCTTGAGTTGGTAGGTTTTCTGCAGATAAAAATGCAAAGAGAACTAAAAAAAATATTTTCTTTGAAAATAATAAAACAATTGGTCTAAAAATTGGTCTAACCATTCCAGAAAGCTTTTCAGGAGGTGCTTAAAAGGACTTGACTTCAAGGTGGACATCAAGTATTATTTTTTTTTCCAAATCAAGACACATTCTCAACTGCATCCAGCCCTGGAAAAAAGCTCACACAGCAGTTTTGTATCCACGTAAAAGGAACAACATCACCTGCTCAGAGTGAGCAACAAATCCAAATAGTAAAACACAGACAGAAAGCTTTTGCCATTTCAAAAAAGAAACGTCAGGGATGAGACCTCCTGCCCATGGGGTTGGTCTGCTGCACTTCCAGTTCTGTTGCAAATCCTTCCCCTAGCTCAGAATTGCTCTAACGCAGCTTCAAAGAGATTGAAGACTCTGAAAATTAAAACTCCTTTGAAAGCAGGTTCAAAGATCTATAGCAAACCAAAGTGAGGTAGGTTGAAAATTGGCATTAAATGTGTTTTTTTCCTTGCTAACAGGAGCTCCAAGCACAGCTTAACATACCCCATGCTATGCACGTTTACAAAAACCAGAAGATATTTATAGAACTGTTTCTTTTAAGTGCATCTTTAAATCCAGGCCAGCTGAAAGGTCAAGTGCTTTTCAAGACTCCATCTTTTCTTTCTCCCTTAGACCTGCCCCTACATGAATCCCATTTGCAAAGTGAAATGTGCTGTTCTCAGGTGAGATCACCACCACATCACCACTTCAAAGACAAGATCAGCAGTACTCTGTGCCCTGAACTGGCACATTCAGAGTTACAGGGGAGATCTACTTCTGCCTCCAGATTTGTGTGGTCCTATGAGGTCTCCCACCAAGGTGTTCTTCACTAAGCAAGGCAGCTCTTCTAAAAGTTCTATTGGTGGTTGAACATCTTGAGCATCTACTTTGTAAAGGCAGAAACGACAGCATTTTCCCCCCTTTTTTTTTTTTTCCCCCGTGGCCCCTTGGTGGGTTTTTCCCCCTTGGCGGGTTTTTCCCAGCTGTGACACCTCGGTGGTCTTCCCCCTTTGGTTATATGTTTCCTGAAAGACACACTCTAAAAACTAGGAGAGGACAGTGTGCCCTTCAGATACCTCATATTTTTTCAACAGCAGTTGCATGCCAGCAGCCCAGACAGGAGCCACCTGGCCTCAGCACCTCACTCTGTCCCAAGTCCACTCCAGCCCAAGGCTGCACAGGTGACATCAGAATTTGGGTACCTGACACTTTCTGCGGGCTGCCTTCTTAGCACAGCTGCTGGGAGACACACCAGCAGCACCAATAGTCCTCAAGAAGTTTTATAAAAAGCCTGCTATGGATAATTTTTAATTTTGAAAGGAAATCTGACAAGGCAGCATGGCTAACGACTGCCTCAGTTTCCCTATATTAAAAGGACACGGGCAAGAGGTGTTAGACAATCGTCTGTGTGGGCTACATGACATCAGAAGTCAACTGGTGTTGTCATTCGTATCCCTAGTTTCTGCTCGCCAAAGTACAGAGCTTCACCTGCTCTGCACCGCATGGCTGTGTCACTTCACTGCTAAGGCGAGAAACTTGGCAAGGGAGAGCTGTGAGGTGCCTGCCAGTGACACAAGGAGGGCAGTAAAATGGGTAAGAACAGTTTTGCCGCTCAGTACTTTGGTAGGTGCAGAAGCTATGCTGTTAACAGCTTAACAGGTCAGGCCTAGAACCCCATCCAACACCCCTTCCTCTGGCCAATCTAGTAATTCCTTGGGTTTAGAGATACAAGTTGGACATGCCCCATAATGTGGGGTCAGGAGAGCTCATGGTACAGAACCTCCAGAACACAGAGGACACAATCTTGCTACAGGGTGGAGGGCAAAGGCCTCCTCTTGCCTCACAGCCACCCTACACCAGTCCTCTCTGGTTTTTGACAAAGCCTTTCTCCCCAAAACACAAGTGTGTTTGTGAAGGTAATGCCACGAGAGGTGCGGGCTCCCAAGCCTCACGGATGCCAGGAACATCTCCTCGTAGGACTGCTACTGCCAAGACAAAACCTTTTTCTGCACTGCATCACCCCTACCAAGACTTTCAAAATGAGAGGGAGTCATGGGGGGATCCTTAGGGCCTGCCAGCAAGGTTAAGCATCCCTGGAACATCACTCAAATCCCACCTAATAGTCCTTCTGCTCTCTACTTCCCAGATCTGGTCTTTGACTCTGCAGCTGGACCACCTGGAGAGGAAGCCCTGTTGTGGCCAGGTTTAGAAAAGGACCACTCTGAGTCCCCTCCTCAGTCTGATATGCAAAGCTGTTGTTTCACAGGCTACTAAGTGAAGAGACAGATTTGTTACTGCAAGTGAGGTCCCTGTCCCACTGCAACCAGTTACAAGAAGACACTGAGCCCCAGCCTCAGTGCATGCTCTCAGCACACGTGCTCAAACATGCTTTTATATGTCAGCCACACCCCCATGCTTTTAATTAACGTTCAGGGAAAAGATATGTATAAAGCATTTCTAAATCACTCTGCTTATCTCTGAATACATTCCCAGCTACAGTAAATCTCATCCCACTAAGTGGTTAGGGAAAAAAAAAAAAAGGCAGCTAATGCCATGGGAAATGATGTTTGAATTAAATATGTTGCCAATCCTGGGCTTTGAAATGCTGCTCACGAAACAGGGATGCCAGAAAAAAAAAATTACATTTGCAACCTTTTTTTTTCCCCTGCAAGAATTGGGATCAACTCTGAAGCAATTAGGAAAACTTGCTCATTTCTATATTTTGTTCTCCAGCCACACGGCAGGTTTTGATGCCAACCTCCCAAGGTTAAAACTGTGCCACTATCCATCCACGGGACGCGACGGCCTCGTGACAAGACAATGCTGTAGCAACATGTCCTGGGCAGGACAAGGTCTGTTTGTGGCAAAGTTCAGCTTGCAAAAGGAAGACAACTGCTCACACTGGCTCTCTGCAGCAACACAACCTTACTGCCAGATACACAGGGAAGAGAAGGTGGTTTAGAAATGCTTTGAATTGACCTCTAAGCAAAAGCAAACTTTATATGGAGCATTCCCAAGGAAAAGGTGCATGTTTAAGTGAGCAGTAAAGCAAAACCCCCCCTCCTCCCTGCCTGCCCCCTCCCCCCCGCCCCCATTCCAAGCGCAGACCTGTTCTCTGGGATGCAGGAAGGTCACTGGTTGCAGGCAGAGTACCTGTTGGTCCAGAAGGTAATGCATAAGCCACAGAAGTTGCTGGAGGTCCTGGCCTGCCATGCTGAAAGGATGCGCCAGAAGGAGGAAGAGGGAAGGAAGAGATGGGATTCAGGCTCGCTGGGGAGGGTTGAGGCTGCCCAGCATACAGTGGGGAGGGCACGGAATGGGCAGGGGCGGAGGGTAAGTAGGGAGGGGTGGTGTTGGGGGCAGGGCTCGGATAAGAGGCTGAAGCAGGGGCAGCGAGAGGATGCTGAGGCTGATAGACTGCTGGTCCCCCTGTTCCACAGGAGTACTGCTGTGTGGCCTGATATGCTACAAACGGAGAAAAGACATTCAGTCAGTGAGTTCATAACAGAGGAGCAGGCTTCGTCTGCCTCTGCTGCCTTCTCCACACTGCTCTCCTCTCTTTCTGCCCCTTTGCCCTCAACCCACCTACCCCTGCCCTGCCAAACCCCGTCTCTCAGCTCTGCCTACACTCCAGGACTGCTCAAAACCTCAGCCTGACACTGGGCGGGGGAAGCCAGAGCAGCTTTGGCTGCCAGGATTCCCTTTCAGTCACCCCAGACTCTCCTGCCCAGAGCCACCATGCCACTCAGGGGTGGGCTGAGGTAGATGGGCCCCACTGCTCTGGCTGTTTTCAGGACCACAGTGCCTCTCGGGGAGGGGAAACCCCTGCCCCAGGTTTGCAAACAGAAAGCCTAGGCCAAGGAAGTGACCAGCAGTCTCTGGAAGTGAAGGCAAGCGCACAGCCTTTTAACTGTGGGCCTTGCAGCTTAATTTCCACTGCCTCTTCTCTGCCCATCTACACCCATTTTCTTTTTTCCTGACTGGTTCCTGTACTTTCAATCCCCTGCCTTGAGTGTGTCAGTGTTTTGCCCACTTCCTCACTCACCTCTACTACTGCCCTTGTCTCCTCATCCCCTTTCCCATCTTCCTGGAGGCCCCATGAGAAGTGGATACCCCAGCTGCACACAGATGAGTTGGGTGCCTCTGTCAGGCCTGTGCTGCTTCTCCAGGACTCACACTGTGGGGGTTTCTGACCCCAGCACGTCCAGCTGAGGAGAGCATCTAAGAGTTGTGAGCAGACACATTCTCAGCAGGAGATAGTGACTGACAGAGGGTGCCTGATGGTTGAACCCCATCAAGAAATGTCAATCCTCAGATGTCATAGAATCATTAGGGTTGGAAAGGACCTCTAGGATCCTCAAGTCCAACCTTCAGCCCAACGTCTCCCTGATCACCAGACCGTAGCCTCAAGAGCTACGTCCACTCGTCATTTAAACCCCTCCAGGGGTGGTGACTCCACCACCTCCCTGGGCAGCCTGTTCCAGTGCCCAACCACTCTCTCAGTGAAGAATCTCTTCCTAATATCCAATCTAAACCTCCCCTGATGCAACTTG
>JAAGNO010013260.1:12858-28761 GCA_033439905.1 Ceryle rudis | reverse complement strand
GAAGAATTTCTTCCTAATATCCAATCTAAACCTCCCCTGATGCAACTTGAGGCCATTTCCTCTCGTTTTATCATTAGCAATTTGGGAGAAGAGACCAACACCAGCCTCGCTACAACCTCCTTTTAGGTAGTTGTAGATGGCAATAAGGTCTCCTCTCAGCCTCCTCTCCTCCAGACTAAACAACCCCAGTTCCCTCAGCCCCTCCTCAACAGGCACGCTTTCCAGATCCCTCACCAACTTCACTGCCCTTCTCTGGACCCACTCCAGCACCTCAATGTCATTCTTGTGCTGCGGTGCCCAAAACTGGACACAGTACTCAAGGTGTGGTCTCATCAGTACCCAGTACAGGGGCACCATCACCTCCCTAATCATCTCAGGAGCATTCCCACCCCCCAGATAAATATGGGACTGGCTTGGTCTGAACCTTCCTAACCCCCAGGAGGGGGAGTAGCTATCTCCAAGGAAATGTGGCCTCATCAGCTGGCTAGCTCACATGGGTGGGAGGGAGAGGGGAGCTGCTGATACTCACTCTGTGGGTAGGTTGGCCGGGCTCCTGCTTGGGAGTACATGCTGTAACTGGGAGATGCAGCCTGCTGGGGTGGCATGTTGGGGCTGATAAACCCCAGAGGAGGTGGGTTGTCTCCCTGAAAAAAAAAAAAAAAAATTTGCAGGAAAAAGAGGTAGGGAGAGATAGTAGAGTCAGCAATGGTAATGCAGTGCTGGAGCAGAACTGTAACAAACCCATCAGTTTGCATTTCAAAGCCTGAAACCACATTCCCTGGCAGAGCCACCAGCACAGGGATAAATGCCTCCAACACCCCCCCAGTGCCTTGGAGCACCCAGTGTGAAAGCACAGCCTGTATGTGCAGTGACTTCAGCCAGCAGAGCAGCACAAACCTTCCCAGCACAAGGAAGAGGCCCTTGCCAGTGCTACCCGTTATTCAGGCAGACCAAGGCACCCTATCATCCACAGCTTTCAACTGAACAACTGAAATGTTAACCCTGAAGCCTCTATTTTCCGTGGGAAAGAGGGAAAGGTTGGGAAAAAAGTATCACCACACTTCAATATTCCAGTGGGGGACAAGGGCTGGCGGGGAGGGTCACACTGAGCTCCCAACACAAGGCTTTCCAGAGCCATTCACCTGGGTGTTGGCAAAAAACCCTCCCAAAACAAACAAAAAACCCCAAAGAGTAACAGGAGACAGCGAGGACTGGAGCCAGAGCACACGTGGGAGCTGCTCCTTCCATCTATCTGTACCAGACGGTGACAACAGACTATAGCAGGGGACAGATCAGGGTGGACAGGGGCTCAGAGAGGAATAATGAAGGTTATACCTGTGTGTCAGAGGGACAGCCTGCAGAAGGATGGCTGGGAAGGGCAGTAGGAGTTTTGTTACTCCAGGTAGTGACAGTAGGGGCAATTCTAACCTGAATCGAACAAAGAAATACCAATCATGGAAAACAAAACAATAAAGTCTAAAGGGTTTCACAAAATGAGATGCACAGAGTGAACACAAAAAGACTGGCATGCTGGAACTTTTAACATGGCCAGAAAAATCCCAGAGGAAGAAGGAAAAGTGAGAAAGAGTGCACTGGAGCTGAAGTGAATGGCAGAGTGAGGATGCAGCCCAGCAGAGGTGCAGCTACAACAGGCTGTGGAGCAAGTGCAGTGTTACATGGGCCAGTGAGCCCATTTTTATCTGACATTTTCCTCTTGCAGAAGCTCCCCCCCAGACTACTGCACGACACCAAGAGTCACTAACCACAAATGGGAGGTTCAAGTGCCACACTGAGTACAAACACACCACCTGGCACAAAAGCAGTCTGTTTAAATTGAGCTTCGGATGAATTTCACAAGGTTAAAAAAAAAAACAATCTGAGACTCAGCTTTTGCACGTGCACAAACATCTTGATGCTAATTGCTTCCCAGCCAGCTCCTTTCCTCTGTCCTTCTTCACCAGTCCAAAGCCCTTTGGTTCCATACAACCACTACTACCATCCTGACAGGACAGAAACCAAGAACTTCCTACTCCTGTGATATCTGAGCAAAGGAGAGGGCAAATTGCCCAGCAGTGGGATGCGCAGCCAAGGTCAGGAGCCCCACAGCCACCTAAGCACAGGGAGAGGGAAACCTAGAGCCCCAAAGTCCCGTCCGGTTCAGCTGGCTTCAGTCTAATGGTCTAACCCTGCACAATGTTGGGCTAACGGTGCAGTCAGCCATACAACCACCACTGTTAACATCTGCAGAACTCACTGGGCTCACCTAAAAGACTTTTCCATACCCTTCTCATGCCTTTTCTTCCTTCAGATGAAAGAAGGCTCAAAACCCTATGCTGAAAGGAACGAGGTTCCTATTTGGGACAGCAATTAAACAAAGGTTGCCTCAAGCTTGAGCAAGACCTATGTACACTTTCTTCAAAGGAATTCAACACAAGCATGCTAAGACAACTAGGAGATTTCTTTCCCTTCTGGTTCATCAGCATATTGCTGGGCATCTGAGACAGCACCTATCCCCTTCAAGCCCTTCCTGCTGAGCTCCCTGGAAAGCCAAGAACAGAGGGGGTAACTCAGTCGCAGTTGTGCTTATGAGGTTGGGATAGACCCAGCCCATTAGGAAAGAGCAGGGTTTACTTCACTAACAGCTTCAGGCAATCCTGAAACAGGAGGAGAAAGAGGGAAGGCTGCTTGAAAAGCATTGCTAACATCACACCATCTAGAGGAAGCTGCTCTTTTCCACAGCCAAATGGGAAATACATGGCATTGCTTCTCAAGGCATCAGTTACAAGAAGGAAGGGCAAAGAGACAGGAAAGAGTAAGTAGAGTTAATTATTGATAATGATGTGTTAAAAGCAATCATGTAGCGATGGTGTTAACAAGGTAATCTTGTATGAAAAGGATGAAGACTGTCCCTTCTGAAATCCACCTTGTTAACAGCCTGGAGAGAAGGCGGCATGCGCAACTGACACCAAAAGGGAGAGCACAAAGCCCAACGCACCCCACTTTTCTTCCTTCCTGCTCCCATTTTTCTGGCAAACTGTGCTTGAAGGACACCACTGACAAAGACACGTGTCTGCTTGTGCCAGTCTCCTGTGAGTAAGGAGAACACCTGCAGCACTAAGAGTTCTAGGGCATCCGCCTTCTCCATTTCTCCTCCTCCCTGCGCAGCCTCCAGCTCCCCTACAGGTCCCATACTCACCAGGCCCATCTTCTGGCAGGGTTCACACTCAGCCCAGGCCTGCCTCACCCCCTGCCCATGCTGCCTACATCCCCATATGTCCAGCTGGGAAAGGGTGTCCCTAGCAGGCTGTACCCACAACAGCCAACAGGCCCTCAGTTTGTTATTGCCACTGCTCAGCAACTTCTGCAGCCAAGTTGCAGAAATAATCAGGCCCACACAAGCTAGGTGGGCAGTAGGAGTGAGCCCCAAGGCCTGTGGGGATGGGACATCAACAGGGACTATGAAAGCAAGCAGAGAAAAATCCTTGAGTGCTCTCCTCCATGGTCATTCTTGGTATTGAAGCACATTTTCAAACTAAGGGGGAGAAACACCTCATCTTCAGAGGTCAGCTACTTCACAAGGTGTTTAACAGATGTCTTACTACTCATCTGGAAACATCTGTACTGATTGCAAAGCAGCACCAAAGACCTGCACCACAAGGTTCTCAGTAGAGGTATGTCACTCAGCTCCAGCAAGGGTCAAGAGAAAAGACAAAAAAAACCTCCTCTCTCCATCATCGCTCTCCAAAACTCAAGCACCATGTTCTTCCTTAGCTGCCAAAAAACATTTACCTGTTGGTAATACTGCTGGGCTGGAGCTTGGGGCCCTTGCATCTGTCCAGCCATAGGGCCAGCTCGTCCTTTGGGCATGGGCTGTCTCTCACACGGTGCCTTGAGGGCCTCCTGTCTCGCTGGCAGCTCCTCCTGGGCTCTGCAAAGCCTATCCCGTAACAGCACAACATTTGGCTGCAATCAGAAGAGGACAGTGAAGGAAGATTAACCCACGTGAGGGGTCACGCCGAGGTGGCAGACTGGCCACACACTGTTAAGTTCTCTCTCTGAAGCCTGCTCTGTTTTATTTGATTGGAATAAATCTCTTCTACATGAGACCACTGGAACTGCCTTACTGCTTCTCAGTCTGGACTGCATCATCTCCAAGCCAGCCTGTCCACAAACATCAGCTAGTGGAAGATGAGGAATCCAACCCAGTGTCCAGATACAAGTTGCAGCGTGTTCTGGCTTGCAGGAGAAACAGCTGCAGCTTTGGCAGCCACTGGCTGCAAGGACAAGGGCAGGAACCAGATGGAAAACAACACTGCCATGCACTTCTGCCAGCTCCACAAGGCCAGCACAGGGAGAGGGGAAAACAGCCTGACTATCACATCCTGAGGTGCATTTCAAGCAGTAGTCCTGCTGGCTCGCTGCATCATCCAGAGAGCCTTACTCTTCACACAGAGGGAGTGAAAAGCCTGAAGGTCCTGTACCTGGTTGGTGTTCGCAGGAAGGAAGGTCAAAGCTGCAGCAATGCTGCCCTGTGCGGCCAGGAGGTTGGCGTACTGGCTCATCTTCTCAGCCAAGAGGGCCCCCACAGCATTAGAGTCCACAGCCTGGGTGAGCTGCACGGCTTTGCGCAGGATGACGACTTTCTCGATTAAATCCTGGCAGATCAGGAACAAAAAATAAACAAAAAACCCACCCCACAAATGAGAACAACAGTAGGCCCTGTGCAACGACTGTTGTGACGGGCTGTTCCTCAGGGGAGGAACCCCTGCAGAACCCCTCTCAGTTGGTGAGAAGCCCAAACAGAGTGCAGGTTTCCCAGTTAGAGCTGCACTGCAGGCACGAGCTTCCCAGCATGAGAGACCATAGAACAGCAACTGGCAACTGTGCCCTGAGTGGCTTCTACCAGCAAAGCCAGCAGCGCATCAGCTAGAGTTCCAAGCCAAAAGAATTGCTTTTATTGAACCAGATTTCAGGGCTCTCTCAGCGCTGAGCATGTCCACTGAAAGAGCACATTTTCATATCTGGTGAGAGCCGTGAGAGAACAGAGAACACTGTGCCCATCACCACTATTAGCATCGGGCTGTCACACTCACCTGCAGCATTTCACTAGGTCAGTTTTTAACCATCTTAATCTACAGGATTAACAACTCCCTTAGCAAGCAAGGGCTGTCTGGGGTTATCTCGTAACTGCAAAGACAGTTTTCCTGATACTCACTAGGGACACTCTGTATCTGGCCTTCTTTGCGCATCCCCAAGCACCAGAGCAGGTCTTGGTCGAATTTCCTCCTGGGAACATTTTTCTGGGCAATTTTCTCCTGTTTTTTTCTTACTCTCACTGTATTATATTGAAGATACTACAAACACTTATTTGCCAATATTAACATGTGATCCCTCTTTAAAAACTGGTAACAGATTTAGTGAGGTTACCACACAGGATTTCAACCACAGATCACTAAAGGACTGTTTACTGACTGTTCAAGATGACATTTTTGGTTTGGTGGGGTTTTTCCCCCGCCCCAACAAATCAGAGCTTCAAAAAAAAGGCAAGTTAAAAAAAACCAAACACCCAAACCAAAGCAACAGCTTCTATGAGTTCCAACAATTCCTATACTAGGAAAGATACTCTGTAATTGCTTCATCTCGCTGTCAATCCTATTCCCCCAAGATATTTGCTATATGCACTATCTCCCTGCTGGAAACCAAGCCCTGAGTGTGCAACCCCCTAGAGAAAGCTCTCAGGAGAGCCTTCCTACAGTTTTCTCTCCAGATTTAGCTGTCATTTACTAGATTCTCTTCCCTGAATCCCCAAGCCATCTCTTCCCAACACAAAAATGTCCCAAGTATTCCCCTGCTGCAAAAGATACAAGTGTTCAAAGCCCTTTCTTTTTATCAAAAAAGCCCTACTTTTTACATGAGCAGCATATTAACATGACTACCAAGAGCAGATACAAGGGCCACTGTGCTTTACAACACATTTTCCAACATCATATTTGTCTTATTTCTACAAAAGCCACCCATTCCAGAAGCAAAACTCTCATCCTGAGACACATGAAGCTCTCGGCACCAAAGCTGATCATTTGAGTTAAGTGCCAAATGATTGACGTGTGTCTCTTACAACATCTTCAACAGAACTACCAACCTGAAGGGACAAGGGGCTGTTTCCATCCTGAGCTTTGGTCCAACAAGCAACAAGTTTTTCCACATTACCGGCACAAATGTAACAGAGACAAGCCTGAGCCTGCAGAAGGCTGTCCCCCTCGCTCTCCAGCCTGTTACCCAGCAGATCTAGGGACAAACATGGAGAAAGATGTTGGTGAATCACTTCAGTGATCTCCCCATCCCTGCTGAGGCTGGGGAAGCCTGAAACTCCTGTTGTGTCTCTGCTTGGCGTGGTGAGAAAGGATACTGCCTCTGGGCTTCACGGCGAAGGACACACTCTGCTGGGTACCAGCACAGAGCATCTCATGGGAGCACGGGGCACTTCAGAAGCAGTTAGTCACAGCAGCAAAGACTTGTCAAATGCCTGCAAAGCTGTGAGACATCAGAGGGGACAGTCCATCTGGAGTAAGAGACCAGCAGCTGTGCACTACACCAGCAGTGCCAGGACAGCTGCTCACAAGGGTTCCATGCCCAGAAAGAAATCAGGGAACATACTGGGAACACATCAGCCCAGAGGTTCCTCTCCTCTGCAACAGGATCAAAGAACTGTATTATCCATCAAAGAAGCTAGCAAAGCATTACAATAGTTCACCTGCAGGAAAACAACTATGGCAAAGCGTGGTTTTGCTGTCCGTGGAATAACTGAAATCCAGTCTGTCCAGTGTCCTTACCACAAAGGGCTGCAAACTCATCTGGTCTGGCATAAGTGAGCACAGCAGCTAAAGCCTCTCTCCAGTTCTGCAGATCACAAGACTGCACAATCTCTTTCCAGTTCTTCGTTACCACTGCAGTGATGAGCTAGAGCAGAAGGAGAGAGACCACAATTAAGATCTTGGTAGGGTTTCCCTCGGGTTATTTTTTTTTTTTTTAGGATATGGTATAACTGGTATCCAAGTGTCCTCATCCCCACTGCATCCAGTGCCACAGCAGATACTGCACTGCAATTCAGCAACTGCACAAGAGTACGTTTTAACTTCAAAAGTTCAGTAAAAAAAAAATAAATCACAAACCAAGCTGAGATCACACACAGGCCAACTATTCCTGCTATAAAAGTACAAGAAAAGAGCACACGAGTCTCTGCAAGCTGGGATGGCTGCAGTGGTTTTCAGCACTGGGTTTGCACACAAAGATAACACCTCCAACATTTAGCTATAAATCTTCTACACGATGCCCTGCAAGGGGCATGAATTTTGTTCCTCTATGTTTCAGTTGGCTTTAAGCTCTTGGCCTCAGGATGAGCAGTGAAGGGCACTTGAAAAGGCTGCTCAAAGGAAGAAGGAAATTTGCAGCAATATCAACCTGAGCTGGCTGCAGTCTCCATACCCTGCACCCATCACACACTCTGCCTCTCTACAAGCCCTCAAAATTCTCTTCTTCCATCTCAAGCTCTGCCTCTGGGTATTTTGCGTCAGACAAAAGACAGACTTGGCAGCTGGGGGAAGGGGAAGAAATTCCACAACAAATGAGAGTCTTAATACTTGAGATTTTCCTCTTTTCTCATGCCCACTATTAGAAATGTGTCCTGGGTTTGGCTAGGATGGGGTTTATTGTCACAAGAAGCTGGGAGAGGCCATTGCCAGGATAGCCAAGCCAGCCAGCGGAATGCTCAATACTGTACTGACATCATGCCCAGTATATAAGGGGAGGACCAGTTGGTGACAGGTTCGGGATGGTGAGTTCCATGTAGTAAGCACAGAATGTCTTTGGCTGGAAGAGACCTTCAAGGTCATCCAGTCCAACCTTCCACCCAACACTGCAAGCTCACCACTAAACCATGTCCCTGAGCACCAGGTCCACACACCCTTTAAATGCCTCCAGGGATGGTGGCTCCACCCCTGCCCTGGGCAGACCATCCAGTAGTTGAGAACCCTTCCAGTGAAGAAATGTTTTCCAGTGTCCATCCCAAACCTCCCCTGGTGCTGCTCACAGTCATTCCCTCTGCTCCTGTCACACGTCACCAGGGCGAAAACACAAATTATTCCTATCTTAAACTGGACCACAGGTGATGACCAGCAAAAGCCCACATACAGATTCTGGCCTGTGGTGCTGTGTGCCCCAATTGCCCATTGCAGCCTTCAAGCCTGCTCCAGAGAAACCCCTGAGCAAACACATTTTATAGACTGCCTCCTGCTACTGTACCAGGTGCCCCTTGTTTGACAATGGAATGCTAAAGAGTGACCACGAGCAGCTTTCTCCCCTCCTTGCCAAACCAGTAGCTCAGTGCTCTTTTAAGGCCACTTCTGCTTCATCCTCCTGTTGCTTTCTCATGTCCGTAGTAAAGAATGAAGATTTGAAGGAGCAGCATCATTGAGCCCTAGTACTGCAAAAAGCTGAAGAGAATAAGCAGCTGGCCATACATAACACTGTCTCCTAGACAAGGGGTGATTGATCAGTGAAGAGCAGAGAATGGTAGGGGTTGGAAGGGAGTTCTGGAGATCATCAAGTCCAACCCCCCTGCCAGAGCAGGGTCACCCAGGGCAGCCCACACAGCAACAGATCCAGGGGGGGTTGGAAAGTCTCCAGAGATTGAGACTCCACAACCTCTCTGGGCAGCCTCTTCCAGGCTCCAGCACCCTCACACCAAAGAAGTTTCTCCTCACATTGAGGTGGAATTTCTTGTGTTTCAGCTTGTGACCACTGCCTCTTATCCTATCCCAGGGCACCACTGAAAAGAGCCTGGCCCCTTCCACATGGCCCCCACCCTGCAGATATTTATAGACATTCACTAGGTCCCCTTCTCAGGCTTCTCCTCTCCAGACTAAACAGCCCCAGTTCCCTCAGCCTTTCTTCACAGGGGAGATGCTCAAGTCCCTTCATCATCTTTGTAGCCTCTGTTGGACTCTTTCCAATAGATCCCTGTCTCTCAAACTGCAATAAAAAGCCTGGGAGAAAGAAGAGGAGAAGCTGGGGAGGAAGAAGAGGAGAAGCCCAGGAGAAGGTTTACAGAAGCACAAGTGTTCACAGCTAGAGATCACCAATACCGGCAGCCAGACGCCTGGTGCTGGGTACCGACACACACGTGTCCATGCCCACACACACGCAGCTTCTGCAAAGCAAAGCGGCCTCAACCACAGAAGCAGAAAAATTCTCCCTTCCCTCCTCCTTCAGCTTCAACCCCTAACAAGAAGGGTCTACGTCATGCTACCCTTGGTTTCATTTTGCTCCTCTGGGACTTTCAGCTCGTCCTCAAAACACTTGGTACACTGGGCACATGCTTAATTTTCAACACAAGTCCAGCAAGGTCCACAGGTTGGATTTTGGGATTTCAGACATGATCTTACAATAATAAACACTGATACCAAAAGAAAAATCTCTCTCCACCACCAATTTTCACAGCACAGCCCAAGAAGAGGACAGAAACTATCCCACCAATTGCCACCTCTGCCATAAGCCAGGGTGCTAGGACATGCAGGGAGAGTCTGCTGGCCACCTTGCTCAGGCAAGTGAAAACGGTACCTCAGAGGAGAAAGAATGAGCACAAAGCCAACCAAGACCAAACACTTGGGGCAGGGAGGTGAATCCGAAACAAAGCTTTATGTTTGGCTCGTGAAAGGAGATGGCATCTGGAGAATGAGTGTGCTGCCACAGGGGGGACGCATTAGAGTTGTGACACTGGATCATTTAGTCTGTGTTGGGGAAACGTCAGAGTGAGAATTACAGCAGAATAAAGTCCTTGAGCCTGGTGCCAACCAGACTGTTACAAAACAAGATTGCTTTTCATTGCTACCAAAATCTATTCACAGGCTGTCTGAGGCTGATGAGAAAAAACATCTCAAGCAACTTAAGAGCTTGTATTTTACTCATTTTAACTTTCTGTATTTCCATGTACCCTCAGCACTAGGAAAAGCCAACAAAATAAAATACTTTTAATAGTCACCAAGTACACAGGAGGTCAACAAGGTTAGTCTAGAGGGCAACAGATACCTCTCCCAAGAGCTGCTCCTCTGCAGCCTGGTCTTTGTCCTCCTTGTTCAGCACAGATTCATCAGATTCTGCAGGAGCCTTCATCAGAGAGAAGATGCCATTAAAAAACCCAACAATGAAAAGCCAAAACCAATAAAGAAGAAACACGTTGCACTGCAGATTACAGCTGCCTTCCCACCAGCAACAGCAGACATCACAAACACACTGGCAATGCAACACACCAAACCTGGCAGAGGGCTTCCATCTCCTTGCTTTTTAACAGTCAGTACCATGCGCTGTTTTCATCTTAGCTGCCTGAAAACAGGCAGCAAAACCTCTCCTCCCCATTAAGCAACTACAGATGCCATCTGAAATATCTGGAGCACAAAAGCAACTCAGTGCCCTCCTTGTAGACTGAGGCCCTTGTAATCACAACAGGCAGTGCCCAAATGGTGTTATCCCTCTTGCAGGGAGGTGTTACAGGACCACACTCCCAGTCCTGCTTTTTGTTAAAGCCTGAGGAAGGTGCTGCTCTCCAAACCAGCTGCCAGGCTCTGCCCCATCTTGCAGGCACCATAAGCTGGTACACAGGGCAGAACACAGGCAGCAGAAAGGAAAGGTGAAGGGACATCACCAAGCCCGCGAACTAAAACCTGTGACAAAGATCTTTGTTGGGGAAAGGGGTGGGAGGCATTTGAGTGAGGGGAGAAAAAAAAAAAGCATTTTTTTTTTTACTGAAGTACTTTCTTCCTACTGAATGTAAGAACTTGTCATACAGTATTTGTGACTTTGGGACAGCTCCCAAGTGGAAAGAAAAAGCATTCTTACTTTGCACATCACCACAGCATGCTAAAAGTAAACAGTGGGGTACACACACATCTGCTTACCTCTCCCAAGTCACCATCTGCAAGACCCTGTTTATTCAGAGTGGATGTAATCTAGAAAACAACCAAGATTTAAGTAAGTGCCCTTTTGGTGTAGGGAGGCAGACCTCTCACTGATACTTTGGGTTGCAAAACTGGCACCTGTAGCTAATATGTTGCTTGCAGAAGAGTAGAAGAGTGAGGATGAGACTACAGGCATTTCCTTCCCCAGTTTGGTAGTGGATTTGCTGCTAAGCCAAGCTCTGATGGAAACAATAGCTGCTGCATACCTTTAAATTGTTAATTCAGGGGCCTCTAACATCACTAGAGCTGCTGGAAACCTCAGTAATAAAGAGACTACCCCAGAGCACACAGAACTCAACCTTCTGTCTGCTCTGCCCAGGGAAAATGAAGAGGTGACAATGCAGGGAGCCTCTCAGGAAAGCTGTGGTTTCAAGCACAGCAGGCATATGGCCATGTGCTAGAATTTGCCAAGGTACAGCAGAGATAAAATGCCCGGCTTCTGCTGCTTTGTAAAGCAAATCACAACTCCAGATCCAGTTAGAGCCCTCAAAAACACAAAATCAGTGTAGAGGGTTTAGAATACATGCAGAAAATGTAACAGTTTGGCACCTGGGAGCCTGGGTCACCTAATGCTGCTGATGTTATCTCCTGCCTTTGGTGTTGCAGGCTTTATTTTTATCTTAGTAGGCTGGTTTGCATAAAAAGCTGAGCTGACTGCTGCAGATATCACAAATTATCTGATGAGCTGTTCTGTGTTGTTTCTTAACATTAAAAACAAAATCATGGAAATCAACATGGAAAGCTTGTGTGAGAAACAGCTACATGAAAACATGGCCATGCAGCTCTCCTCTGCTCCTCAAATACTGAAATAACAGGGCAGGCTCAGCACTCCAGGCCACTCCACTCAGCTACGTCCAGTCTCCCCAGTTTCTTGCCATACACAGCACCTATCAAACAGGGGCAGTGGGCTCCAGTCTACACGAGGCCACTCTGAATTTCAACTAGATTTTCTAGACATCTGCTTTTCAAAACCAGGATTTCCCTTGCTGTGCTTGCCTTTGACTCGGGCACCAAAAATTAAGAAGCTGCAGACAGCATGTTAAGGAAAACATGATTTTTTTTTTCTGTAATCATCCTAAGTTTGCTCTGGAGGCCATTTAATTTGTAACAATAGTGACACTTTTACAGAGCAAGTCTTTGGAAAGAAAAAAAAAAAATGAAAATGAGTCAGGCATTTCAATCCACTGAATCAGAACTGAAGTAGTAAACAGGTTCCTGGGTATGACACCGAAAGCAACAGAGCCAGAAGGTACAGCAGATATCCCCCTGGAACACAGAGAATAATCTTCCACCTTGGAAAAAAGCTCTAGACTTATACGTAAAAAGCTATAGTTATATGCAGGTTGCTTCCTAGTAATCCAAATTTTGCCTTCCCAAATGTAAACTGGTTTGATCTTCCATTTTCTTTGTTTCAAAAAAGGTGTCCCATACAAAAAAAGACTATTCGTGTTTTCATTACCAAGATCCCTTACATGTTCTTCAAGCCAGAAAGCCTAAAACCAGATCAGATTCCATGATGCTACAGTAATAGACGTCACATAATTATTGACCTAACAAATACCAAAGCTTCTTGATGGGTGAGAATTTCAGATGAACATTGGCCACTCAGATGCAGACATGCCTCTGAAGTCTGTCCTGGCTTTGAAATTTTCACTGAGCATCCATATTACAAGAACAGCCAAAGCTAACTGCTTGCTGTAAAAATTCTGAAGTTACTCATGAGGGGTTTTTTTATCTAGACAAAACTCAGAGCAGAGAAAGCTCTCTAGTGTCCTTTGGAACAAAGGAATTCCTTCAATACCATCACTGTTCAAGTCAGAGGCTCTAGCACCATGGCTATCAGGAGAGCTGCAGCACTGACAAATACTATCTGCTTGGAAACACACTGAAAGTAACGTTAGGTAGAAGTATTTATTGTGTTGAATAGCTTGTGGATGCTGGGAACTGCTCTTCCAGTCCCACAAATAACCAAGTACTCCATATATGGCATCATCAGCATTTTAGGCCAGACTCTGTGGCTAGATCCAGCAATAAAACACCTAACACATGTGGAGCTTCCAGGCATATTTACCTTCTTCTTCAGATCATCTATCCTGTATCCCAAGAGCTCAAGGTATTTAACACGTGAATCTTCTTCAAAGTTCACCTTTAAAAAAAAAAAAAAAAAAAAAAAAGGCAAGTTAAAGAATATATTGCCATTCACAAGTCTTCATTTTCCACTCACTTGACTGGCACAAATTACCCAGCAGGAGTTAGTGGCTGTGCAGACAGTGTAAGACCAGCTGAGAAGGTCTTTGGTGACTTGGGCACCTGAGCAGACAGGCAAGGCTTCAACCTTGGAGGTGAGCAATCTGCTTCACTTGGAATCCTCTAAGTGTCCCCAGTGAGCCGTGAAAAGCACATCTAAAGCTATCCCAAAGCTTCAGCCCTCCTCACTAGTGCCCCGTACAAAGATGTTCTTTCTACTGGGGGGTGACACAAACCCCAAGATACCTTCCCCCAAGTCTTGTCTTCTGCAACCATTTCTCACCAGCCCCACAAACATCCCTGGTCCTGAGGACCCTCCCTCTTCCGGTGGGCCACCTCAAGAAGGTCTTACTGGCACTATTCCCACAGCCTACACCTCTGTCTCCCAGCATCTCTTCTGCTAAAACATCAGAATGAACAGAAGGAACCATTTCTGCACTGGCTTTCCAAGTCAGTGGGGAATTCCTGAACTAGTGTTACCCCGTTCCCTGGTCCAATGGAGGCTACGAAGGTGATGAAGGAACTTGAGCATCTCCCCTGTGAAGAAAGGCTGAGGGAACGGGGCTGTTTAGTCTGGAGAGGAGAAGCCTGAGAGGGGATCTTATTAATGTCCATAAATATCTGAGGGGTGGGTGTCAAATGGAAGGGGATGGGCTCTTTTCTGCAGTGCCCAGCAACAGGACAAGGAACAATGGGTATCAACTTGAGCACAGAACGTTCCACCTCAACATGAGGAGGAACTTCTTTGGTGTGAGGGTGACAGAGCCTGGAAGAGGCTGCCCAGAGAGGTTGTGGAGTCTCCTTCTCTGGAGACTTTCCAATCCCCCCTGGATCTGTTCCTGTGTGGGCTGCCCTAGGTGACCTGCTCTGGCAGGGGTGTTGGACTCAATGATCTCCAGAGGTCCCTCCCAAACCCTACCATTCCATGATTCTATGTTTCTACCTTTAAGAAGGCCCACACATTTCTCTCAAAGTCAGTCTGCACCATGTCGATTTTCTTCTGGCAGTAGCTGACAAATCCTTCAGACTTCAAAGCCTCCTGCAGCTGGTTTGAGCGGGCCAGGAACTCCTTCTCTGTAACAACCTGGCTCACATAGACGTGGTGATGCTGCTGCTGCTGCTCAATGCCTGGCTGCTGCTGAGACTTGGCATTCTCAAACGTAACCAGCTTGCCTCCAAACTGGAAGTGAGGCACACAGGCAGTATGTAAAAATACAAGTATAACTTGAGTGGAGATGTCAAAGTTAAGTATGCACATGATTTTAGATAGTGTATAGATGCTTATCATCCAACAAACACCCCTGACATGAACTCAAATTATTTCCCCTCCTCCCCTCCACCACCCCGCATTTCTAAGCATCTAAGGAGCTTGCTGAATAAGGGGGTGCATATTTAATAGGATTTATGAGCACAGCTACTCCTGGGCCTGTTTTTACTTAAGGAAAAACCACCAACTAGAAGCCAAGAACTAGAGTTGTGGGTCTGTACAGTGTCCAGCATAAATGGAGTATCTCCTGATATTGTAATGCAATTACCAAAGAAAACTAAGCATCTTTAAGTAAACGCTCAAGCATGATGTCTACCCAGCTCTTAGCAGGCTGTATACCAGTGAAAAGGCTGCTGAGAGGTGGGCAGTTGTGCCATCATTTAGAGAGAAGCAAAAATCAACAGAAGAAAAAAATAATTTGAAGGCACTTATATCATTTCATTCTATAGCTCAAAGCTAATTTACGTAGGCCAGCCCAACGAAACAACAGAGTCAGCATCACAAAAAGCAAGAATCCCAGCCAAGAAAGAGACTGACAGTTGGCTCCTGGAAAATCAAGATGAATAAGGGAATAAGCACCATTATGAAGCAGCACATCAGCCAGTGGCTGGCAACATCACTTCTCTTTGATGAGAGAAAACTGCATTTCATTTGTGCATCAGATTCATGGATAAGCAGACATACAACGCTGAAAACCAAGCAGTATTTCAGCGAAGCTGAACATTTCAAGTGGACAAGCTAAAATCTTTTGAGATACCCAAGAAATGGCCCATAGCTCTACAAAATAAGGCAAAGGTAGAGCCAAAGAAGAGGCAACTCTGCTCTCACAAAACACAGGGTCTTGCCACCTTCTCACCTGGCTCCTTCTGCAAAGCACCCCGCCATGGAGGAGCTGAGCTGTGTGCTGCTGCAGCTACTCCTGCTACTTTGATCAGAGCTAACCTGAGTATTCTCCACAACTCTGGCTCATGTAGTAGGTTCAGACTGCACTCAAGTCTCAGCTACTCTCCCAGCTTCGTCCCCCTCCCACTGTCTATTTGTTTACTCCAAAGCAAGCACTGTGCGTAAATAAAAACAAAGCAGTAATCCTGAAACAAACCAAACAAAAAAATGCCTGTTGGGCACACATCACCTCCTCATTTCTTTTTCTGAAGCATTTTTGTCAATGCTTTTGCTGGCTGGCTGTCCCCAAGCACTCAGCCTGGAAGCTGCTGCGTTTTTCTCCCACCAGCATGACAGACAAGGGAAGATCTCCCCCCTCTCCTTAATTTTTTTTGTTTGCTTGTTGTTGGTTTTGTTTGTTTGTTTTGGGATTTTGTTTTCTTTGGGTTTTTGTTTGGGTTTTGTTTTTTTGGTTTTTTTTTTTTTTTTTTTTGTTTT
>JAAGNO010013259.1:0-26746 GCA_033439905.1 Ceryle rudis | reverse complement strand
TTGAGGCAGCCACGGGCTATACGCCTCCAGAGGAGATCGCGGCTGCTGAGGAAGCGCAGGCGGCGGCAGACCTGGCCCAGGCGGCCCAAGGCCTGCACGTCCAGGTAGGAGCAGATGAGGAGCAGCAGCTCTTCGGGTAAGGCCCAGAGCGGGGAGGGGGGAAAGGAGGCGCGGGGGGAGGCGGCCCGGGATCCCCCCTCCGCCTGGGGGGATCGGGGGCTGCCCTTCCTCCCCATGGAGCAGCAGCTCCTGCCCCTCCTCCCCGGGAGCCGGAGCTGCTGCTGCCCGGGGGAGGCCAAGCCATGGACGGGGGCAGCCGCTCCCCAGTCACATGGGGTAAGAGCTGCTGCCTGTCACTCCCCCTCTCCGGGGGAGGAGGCGGCTTTCGGGGCGGGAGGGGGCACGGAGCGGCCGAACCTACCCTCGCTAGCGAATTAATTCATTAATGGGAGCCGCTGGGACTCCACCTGCGCAGCTGCCCGCGCGGCCCGGAGCACGGGTCTGTCTTCGTATGAGCTGGGGTCAGTAACATCACCCGGTCCCTGTATTCATTAGTAACGTGAACAATTAATGGTGGGGACGGTGATCCCAGGTAACCAGAGCATCTCCACCAGCACCTGGAGCAACCCCAGCTAGGCACTTGCACCCCTGCGAAGGAAGGTGAACAGCAAGGTGATTAGTGCTCATTAATTATCCTTGAACAGTGTCAGGAGTGCCTGTCACACACAACGTGACAGCAGGGGTCATCTGCTGCTGCACAGCAGTTTTCAACACTCCCGAATTCCTGGGCCGTGTAAAAGAAATGATCTTCCCCACATAAGAGCAATCCCAGCTACAGTGGAGTTAAGGCTGACTTTTCACAGCCTCTTCTGCCTTCCAGGGCTCCACAGAGCAGGGGCTGAAGAATGCTTGCATTTCACACACGTGTACATATATTATATATATATATAATCACATTGCCATGAAAGAACAGTTCATAATAACTGAGTCATTATTGCCATCCACAGGAGCCTGGAGTACTGACAACAGAAAAGGATTCTGGTCCAAAACGGCAAAGTAGCCCTCCACACAGAGTGGAGAAGGAAAATACGAGTCTAGGGTTGTGTTATTCTTTGTTATAGTACTTTCCACTCTACAGAAGCCTGAAATGCTTGGGTAAATTTCTCCTTCAAAATAAAAAAAAAAAAAAAAAAAAATTATAAGAAGTTCATCATCTGCCCAGAGTGCTTTGAACAGGTATCACCCACCACAGTCTACATCTCCTTTTGCACAGTGGAGTAGGAAAAAAAATAAATTTCAGCATATAATGAGGTTACCACAGCATACAGGCCTTTAGACAGCACTTGTATCGTGTTCCAGAAGGTCATCTTGTCTGTGTAATCTCAAGCACTCAAATACTCGTACAAATGCTGGAAGCCTTGTATTTAAGAGGTTCAAAACTGCCAGCTGAGGAACCACCTGGTCCATTTATACCAAGTTTCAATACAGCCTGAAAGACAGACAAGTTTCAGAAGGCAGTAAATGATTTATCAGCATTTGTAATGAGTGAATCAGATGGCCCAAATAATTAAAAATTTCTCAACCTAAGTTTGAGTTCAGGTGAAATAGCAGCACATTTGGTACAGGACTTAATTGAAAAGGAGACAATATAACAAATTTTGCTTAACATGAGATTCTGGAAACCTGGTGTGAATGCAGTTTTATATCAACTTAATATCTTTTTGATTACATTAAACTTAGCTCTTTTGTAATAGACTTTAGCAGTGTCTGAGACATTAAATTTATTAAAAGCCAAATGACTTTTCTGTCTTGTTATTGTAAAGATAGATTTATTATCAAGTTGGTCTTTCTCTGGTAGGATCTCAGAGGGACAACTTGTGGACCCCATACTATTTAGTATTTTTACTATCAAGCTGAAAAAAATCTGAAATCATTATTAGCAAAGCCTTGTAGAAGGCACAAAGTGCAGAGCAATAGGCAAAAGATGCTTACTGCTGCATAACCCTATGTTAAGTGTAGGCATAATCAAATTGTATGTATTTCAATCAAGCCAAATGTAAAGTCACACATCTAGGAACAAAGAATGTAGGTCACACGGAAAGGATGTAACTCTATCCCACAAAGCTGCAATTCCGTAAAGACTTCATTAAGATGAATAATCAGTTGAATGTGAGCTCCTTCTGCAGTGGTGTGACCAAAGGGCTAGTACTGTCCTGGGAAACAAACAAGAGCCAGGAGGTTCTTTAGCCTCTGGTTTTGACTCTGTTGTGACTGCTTTGGAAATAATTTGTCCGGCCAACATTTCAAGAAGGATGTTGAAAAACTAGAGGGGTTTCAAAGAAGAGTAGTAAGAATGATTACAGGACTGTCAAATATGTTTTATAGTGAGACCCAAAGTGCTCAGCCTATTTAGCTTTCTTTTAGGGTTAAGGTGCAAGGTGATCATACCTTATGAGCACTGAAACAGGAAGAAAAATCTGGTAACACCAGGATCTTCTATTTAGCAGACAAAGAGATAAGATCTCTTGACAGAAGGTGATGGGAAACAAATTCATAAACGTGCTTTTGTAGTGAGGAAAATTAACTGTTGAGACAGCTTATCAAGATTTATGGTTGATTCATCATCACTGGATTTAAAAAAAAAAAAAAAAAGATATCAGTTTTTTGTGGTTTGTTGGTTTATTTCCCTTAGAAATTGAGCCTGGTTAGATCACAACTACTAAATTTAAACCAGGAATTCATGTGGTGAGTCCTAATTCAGGATATCAGACTAAGACAGTCAAAGGAGCTCTGGTCTTCTGCTCCTTCTCTCCAGAGGCAACATCTACACAGTGCACGTCTCCCTGCATATTCCAGCGTATGACAGTCTCAGTCTGTGGCCCTGACACTTTAGTTAGGGAACTAATCGGTGCAGTTCAGAAAGAGTCTGGGTGCAAAGTAGCACATTCAGTGTGACCCTCTGGGATACCATGTCCAAGGTACATCTGTAGAAATAAATACTCTCCAATTTGTCACCCAGGGTATAAACAACTATGAAGTATTTGGCTAAGATGAAATGCACGTTCGTGTGCAGTAATTGTGGAGAGGGTCAAATATTCTCCAGATGGAGGACAAAGTAATTATGAAGAAAAAATTACAGTATGTTACTCTTAAATGTAGCATTCTTATCTAGTACAGATAATTGCCTTACAACATAGTAACAATAACTGTACTTTGCCCAAAATATAGATATCATCCATTACTTTCTTAGGGCTTTTTTAAAAGCAAGGATCTATAACTGCGTATGCTTGTTCTCAGGCATGGTTTCAGCTACTGTGACTGCTGTGGAGCTGTCAAAGCTGTGCATCACAGGCTAAGAATCCAGTGGTATTAGTCTTCCCAGCAATGCTGAACTGAGTGTATATGTAGCTGTCTGCAGGAGCAAGAACCAAGGAATTCTCTGAACCATTACCAAAATCATATGCATAGCACGATTATTTCCATCACACTGTTCATACTCTAATAAAGGACTCAGTGCAGTGTAGTCGCAGAGTCAGTAACGTATCCTTCCCAAATCTTACAGTTAAAGATCCCAGTCCTTTCATGGCCCATGTCCACTCTGAACCTCTAGAAAACAAGGGTAGGATTCTGTGCTAAAGTAGCAGACCATTCCAGCATCATGGCTTGCAGGGTCTGCAAGCTAAAAATCAGGGGGTTATACCTGTAAAGCTTGTGCTTTAATAGTTTAAGCTGATGAAATCCAGCTTGGAAGAAACACCATTTCAATACCTGCCTGTCAGGGCTTTTTTTGCTGTCTTCAAGGGGTTTTATTATTTGCAGTGCCCTCAACTACACCTTTCCAGCTAAAGACACAATCAGGTGGACAGCTCTTTGTTTTGTTTTTCCTTCCAACCAATGCTTTTGTGTATTTCTGAAACTTAAGACACCTCCTCTGCTACTACAGTACTTATCTGTAACACCATCGCTTTGAGGGATTAAAGCAGGTTACTTGTTACACACTTAGATCAAGAGTTATCTGAGTAGAAAGTCTATCCTGTTAGGGTTGGCGGAATCTGTTTTTGATCTTGAGTTGTTTTGATTTTCTCTGAGAGCAAGTAACATGTTATTTTAACTTCTGAATAAGGTGTGCTACCTGACTGCGTCTCTTCTGTTTGGCAGAAAGGATTAGAAACCTCCACGGAACTTGCACTCTATTAAAGCAGAGTGCTCACCATTGAGAACCAAGGAGCTGAATTGTTTTCAGATTATATGTGTGTATGTCTTTCCCACATCAAAGACTTTGGTGGAAGCTGTTCACGCTATTGTCAGGAATGCAGGGATTGGCACAAAGGTGATTAGCAAAATTGCTTTTCTCCAGGAGAAGCACAAAAATTATCAAAGGATTAAAGAGGATAAAATTAAAAGGTTATGCTGAATTTGGAGCTAAATTTTCTCCTTTTTTATCCCAAATTATATGTATTGATTTGGTTTTACCTATAAAAGGTCTGCCAGAAGAAATCAGGATTAGCAATTATTTGGTATGGCTTCTGTTAAAGAGCGAGGAAAAAACTTCCTTTAAAAATAATCTCAACAGACCCTATTCTCTGTGCTTCCAAATCACATCTCCATGAGGAGCTTTTAATGAGTGCTAAGGGCACCCAGCCAGCAGCCATCCCTACAAGGTTCTCAGCAGTCACAGGATCGGGACCTTTAGTCATAATTATGCTGAAAATTACAAAACCAAACAATTCTGTAAAGCAGTTTGTCATCAGTGATGCTGTTTGTTTACTTTTCTCACTACACTCTGCTGACAAAGATACTAAACTGAGGGGATCGCTTTCATTATCCACTTGCTGGGCACATGCAATCCTTTTGTATTTTGAACAGCAGCTGAGCTGCTTGAATGGTTTGGGAAAAAAAGGCAATAAACATAGATTCTCAAATATTTTAGTGTATCAAAATGAAGAGCCGAGCCTTCCAGAAGCTTTCTTGCTTGGCAAAACTGCAGTGCAATTAAAAAAAAAAAAAAAAGTATCACCTCCCATAGACAGCAGAATTGTCTCATCTTGCTGGTTCAGACTCTGTTTATTGTTCATTTTGATTTGAACAATCCCTTACTATTTGATAAGTACCAGCCATATACCTATTTCTTCACAATTTGAGTTTTGTTTGTTTTACTAATCTGTTATTTTCTGGAAGTCACCCAGAATATTTTATTTGTTTTTAAGCTCATTTATCAAAGTATTATCTAAAGCATCTGTTCAGAAAATGCTCGTTTTAACTGTTTTCCCAACAATGACCTTCTTCCTCCCCCCCAGGCCACATCAAGTTGTCACTCACCAGACAGCTGTGGAATTTGGAATCATTCCTTTTAAATGCTTTACAATTCCAAATGGTAGATTTCTAATGGCACAATATGATTGCCACAAAGATCTTTAAATTTCCCAATCCTCCAGCTTCAAAGGCTGGACCGTCCTTGATCTCCTGAAGGAATGCTTTTGAATCTTGTTCTTTTATAGGGGCTACCTATGAAGATATTTTAGGGGCTTTTTCTTTTCATACTTAGAGCCCAAGGAACTAAACATTCAAATACCCACTGGCTTCTTTGAGAGTAAGATCAAGACTTTAAAAGTTGTTTCTAGAGATTTTCTGCTCGGTTTTCATTAATTCCACATATTGTTCAAAAACTTCTTGGAGCATTTATAAAGCAATGTAAGAGTATCTTCAGTGTATCAGTGACTATGATACTGTTTATCCTGCATCTGTCTTCCACCCATGTGGCTACTTTTTGCAGCTCCTAGACTGCCATGATCAGGTCTGACAGTGTCTTGACTCTCTATGTGCCTGTGGGTATAGGGGGGTCCCTTGCTCTTAGAGGATGCCTCATTGTCATATCACTTACAAGGTAATAATTTGCTCAAGGAAAGTGAGCAAGCCTAATCCTACAAGCAGTTTTGGGTCTGCCTTGACCAGGCAACCAAGACAGAGCCTAATTACTTTCAACAATTACAAATATGCAAAACTGATTCTAGGCTTCCTTATCTCTTCCCCTACAGCCAGAGGTAACATTTCACTAGTAGTTCTTTCTTGCACTGTGGGATTTCTCAGTCAGGAGGCTGACACTGTTTTATTTCTCACTGGTTAATTCTGTAGTTAAGAGATTTATGGTGCAGCAACAGGAATCCAGTTGGTGCTAGAAACAGACTTTATTTCTAGTCAGTTCAGTTTATATGCCAAGCCATAAGGCAAATTTTACCTTCTATCCTCTTATTAATGAAGCACACGTATATAAAATAAAGCAGAAAGTGAGGTACTCTCCATCCACATGAGTACAAGGTCCCACCCAGCAGATTCATCTGATGGTTTGGGGCTTTCAGCTGTAAACCCCTTGGGGAAAGCACTGTGCTCTCTCTACTGCCACAGTACCTCCCATGGCATGACCTCTGCAATCACTGCAGGCTCTCAGGTATTATTATAAGGAGCAACTAATGCTCTGTCACTGCGGTAACTGTATGTTTAGCTATCCCGTATCGCTAATACACATGATTTTTAAACAGTCCTCGGCCTAACCTCAGTTTTTTTGACGAGAACAACAAACTTCGGGAATAACTAATTACTAACCTAGTTTATGGGTCAGGGAACAGGCCTTAGATCCTCATTTACACAGGTTTCTTATGATCATGTAAGCCCTACCTCTCTAAGACTATTTTTGTTTGTTTGTTTAGATCAGTTTAAAAAAAAATCCCACATCCCAAAATAGAGAATGTTTTCCTTTGGAACTGGAAGCAAACACACTTGATGGCTTTAACATCTGCTAGACAATGCGTGGATGGGTGGTGGGCACCTCACACAGTTTTGTGACAAACACATGTGCGTACAGCATGTCAGATTATAAATCCAAGAATAAAGAGTCATTAAAACCTCCCTTCTCTAGCCCACCTGCCATGAAAATAGGCCTTTCACTCTATCTATTTAAACTAAAAATGAGTATTGGGAAGGAAAATGCCAGCATTCCGGGGATTCAAGTCAAAATCTCCCCCTGCAGTAAAGGGGGTTTGTCAATTGAACATAAATTGATCCATTGTCTGTCTCCCATCAGGACCCACAAGCCACCCCATGCACATAAGCTTCTATTCTTGCTAGAAACCAAGACCTCACAGTCCAAGACCATCACAGTAACATTTACATGTGTTGTTGGCTTGATCCGAAATGCTGCATAATTCTCAAATAACTTTTCTGCTTTTGCAGCCTGTTAGTGCCTGGTGCAATTTTGGGGTGCAGATTCCTATGAGATTATCTTGCTACCCAGCAGAGCATGATCCCTCTCCACTCCACCATGAGACCAAAGCTTTCTGCTCTTGAGAGGAAAGGAGAAACAGCAACTTGCACCCTGGATCAACTCACCAGAATTCAGTGATAAATTTGATCCTGTTCTTTCTCTTTCTCCAGGCTTGCAGTGTATTTATCTCTGTTAGTGTGGCTGATTATTAGCAGCATTATATTGAAATGCATTTCAAGGGACAAAACAGCCAGGCTGTGCAAGATGCAGAGGAGAAAGGCCTTCCGATCTACAGGCATCAGTTGCGACTTTTGAAAAATGAATTTACTAGTATGTGATGACTGACAAATCACGATGCTTCTCATAGATTATTCTCCTTACCTGTAACTGTGCTTCTTTGTCTGTTTAGACGTTATGAGCCTTCTAACCCACTCTGAGCCTTCTAACTGCATTAGTAATGCCAGGTAGAGAATAGCTTTTTAAAAGCAGTAAAGCACACAGCACTTTTTCCTGTTGCTTATCTCTCTTTCTATGCACAGAAACTTAAAAATGTGTGTGTTTTTTCAGCATGAACCTCTGTACAAGGCATCAGGGAAGCCATCTACTTGCTTATTTTCCGTTGCCTGCTCTGAAATGCAGCCGATTTGCTGGGTGGGTGCCCTAGCAGGTGTTTGGATGCGCAGGTGTGTGCACAGGCAAAGTCCTGAGCACAAGCACAGACAAAGATTCAAATACCAGGGTATTTCAGCCTGAACCTGACACTGCCACTTTAAAACCAGAGACACTGACATCAAAGTTTTCCACTCCCCAGAAGGAATGGACTATTTTGCACCCTTCCAAATGATGTCTCTCATCTCTCTGCCTTTCCTACAGCCTTCTTTCTCTCACACACACACTTTTTCTAATACCATCCCTCCCTCTCCACTTCAAACCATGGGAAAAACCTAGGAAAAGAAGCTTGCTGACTAAGGGACCGTTTCACTGCATTGTGTTTTCCAGCTAGACCTGAACAGACTGAAATCAATTCAGCTCGCTCTCGCTCGCTCTTTCCCTCCCTCTCCCATGTCTTTTTTTGTTTCTCTTAGATTGTGCGCTCTGCCTTAAGAAAGCCCAGTTTAGTTATATCCATCCCCATAGCAATCAAGTGACCAGTGTTTTTTTATTGCTTGTAAAAACACAGTATCTTTTTCATGGGAGTTGGGTTCTTCTTTGGTTTGAAATGCCCAGTGAGCAGTGGCAACAACCTGCAGAATCTTTGATCAATTCTCACATATCCATTTGAAGTATCTTTAGTAGACCCATCAAAAGAAAGGGGCTTGGTAATTAATATTTTAATATAGTGTATCAGCCTCTCATTGTTACTGGCAAGAGGCCTGATTTAACAGAAGCCTGCAGAAATAACCTGTATCTGATCTGAATTGCTACGTGCTCAAAAAATATACATTATTAAAGCTGAAGTCCAGCTGTTGCTGTATTAATATCCTCTGGTTTTTATTTGCTCCTACCTTTTGGAAGGTTTCGGTTTTCATTCTGAAATTTTCCAGGCTTGCTCCCAATACTGAGGTTTTAACTGCAGGATAAGAACCAGAGGAGAATGCAAGAAGGTCCACTGGAAATTTGAACAGGCGAGATTCAGCACAGCAGAGCCAGCAGTCCGAAGAAGGCAGAAGTGTCACTTCTGTACCACCTGTTGACAAAGGGACAGAATTAAGATGTGCATGCAACCTGACTTTTATGCCTTCCAGTCTTTGGAATAGTTAATTACGCAGTTAGTGTTCCCTTAACATATTTTTTTTTCTTTCCCCAAGTTGTCCAGGGTCTCGGGGCCAGATGTGAGGTGGCTATAAACCAAATACAGTTCCACTGCATTTGACAGAATTGTACCACTTCATATCGAAACAGGGGATCACCCAAAGACAACACAAAAATTATCCATCTGGCCTATCCAGAACTTCCACAATGAACTAAAACTAGCAACCAAAACTAATCATAAAACAGAAATGTCCAATGAAAGCCAAACAACAGCATTGTGAAAGAGTTTAAGTAAGAAAAACAGAGGTGTTGCAAAGTTGCAGGTTATCACCACCACCTAGAAGGCCTGAGCCTTAGTGGGGATTTTATAGCTTGCCCTAAAAAACATAACACTCTCACAGTTAAATCGGACTTGCAAAGTCCAGCCAGCAGATAATGGCATGCCAAGAGTTTCTCATGTAGCTCCCATTGACCACAAAACAGTGGTGGCTTGATATGCTTTAACAATAGCTAGATCAAAAACAGCATTGCAGAAAGCCACTCGCCACTTAGAAGGCCTTCAGCTCAGGTCATGTCATCCATCACCCAGACCCAGGGCAGGGGGGGTGGGTACACATCCCATTTAAGAACTGAATTGTCACCTTCTGTGTCACATGCAGTTTCCAGCTGGAGGCTGGAGCAATCCTAAATACAAGCTATTGCACTAAAACCTGCCTTCCAGGTGGACAAACTCAAACCTGTCTGCCTGTCAGTGCCTGCTGAGTATCTGTGAAAGACAAGCAGAACTGTCACTGTTGGGTGCTCAATACTACTGGAAAAGTAATTTTATTTCGGTGCCTAAATACTGGTTTCAGTGTCTAGCTCCTGACTCTTTAACATTACCTGTGCTGCAACTCACCTGCATTTTGCACTACTTTGCTGTAGCACAAGCTTTAATACTACAATTCCAAATGATTTCCCAAACAGCACAGCACAGCATGGGCTGGTTTTCCTCTACCACCTCAAATACACTGGTAGTATCAGATAATTGCCTTGCAACTTAAACTTCACAAGATTTGTTACAGGTATCTCCCAAGTATCTTTATTTTGGCAGCACCCAGAATGTGGCCTAATTATTTTCAGCCAGCTGCACAATTTTTCAGAGCAATGTTTCAGGAGAAGAAGTGATTAATTATGACCTTAATTTTATGCAATGCAGACTCTTAGGTAAAGGAATTGAAGAGCTCAGTCTTTCGGATCAGCACAATTTCATTTGGTTCATACATGTCAGTATCGTGTGTTTATTCTCTGTATTTAATAAACAGTGTACTGTGTAATTACAGTTTACCAAAATTTTTTCTTATAAATGCCTATATGCCAAGTAACACACGGTATAACAGATTCCATGCAAAATTGCAGAAAAGGGCAAATAAAACCATGTACAATGAGGAAATCCTAGATGATAATAGATATTTGTCTTAGATCATAAATGAAAGTGGCTGGAGTTAGTTCTCTCTACTACAAGGTACCTTCCTACCTATGATTAGCTTAATCATACAAACACAGTCTCCTGGGAACTTTAGCATGAGGTGGGTTTTTTGATTTTTTTGTGGGGGCTGGGTTGGTTAGGGGTTTTTTTTAAAAGAAAGTTAAAAAACTTAAACATGGGGCAAAGCTGCTGTGTATTGTCTTTGTTTTGGGTGTATTTTCAGGAGCAGTTTCCCAAGAGCTCAATCTCTCACACACTATGATTTCTTCTGAGTATTCTGACACCTTACTTTATGTAATACAAGACAAAAATCTGAATATGAGCATTTTCAAACACTTGTACATGCTGAAACTGCCTGGCAGCTCTAGTTGCCCACTTCCAGGACTGATGAACTTTTCTAGCTTGCAAATAATTGTCACGATTGTGTGTAAATGCCATCTCTTGGGACTCCTGCAATAGATACTGTAGGAATGCAGTTCCTCTGGAAGTAACTGAGGGATCCACTTCCCTGCACATCTTTAAACCTTCTTTGGGGAAAAACTTTCTCTCCACCCAGACTCTCAACTATGTCCCTAAAGATCCTGGCAAGAGAGTTGAAAACAGGGTACATACTCCAAAAAAATATGAAAGCTAACAAGGGAATGAGAGAGAATAAATCCTTTTTCCTGTTCATATGAACAACTGGAGAAGAATAGCCTTCTGAGCAATCTGAACTTTGTACAGCGTCATAAAGGCAGCGGGCAAACATTGTGTTAGAAAGGCAGAGAACTACAGTGAGAAAGCAGAGAGGTGGTGTTGAGACATTTTCGGGAGGGGGGGATGTAATTCGTTGGGCCAAGTGACCTTTTCCCATCCAGCAATTTCTTCTGTCCCAGTGCAGAATGACAATGGGAGCCCAATGGCAGCACAATCTGACATCCATGTCCATACCGAAAGAGATTCAACTCGACCGTGCTGTGCTGCTGTGGCCATGGGATGCTGTGAAACAAGCCAGACGCAAGTTTCCAACTTGCCCTCTTTTCTGTTGTTGTTGTTATTGCTGTTTGTTTCCATTCACCCCCTTTTATTCTCATTTTTTTTCTGTCTTGACTCTGATGGGGGCTCTTTTTGTGCAAAACAAGCCCTTCTGATCTCTTTGAAAGGCCAGCTCTTGTCATTCTTCCAGATCATCATTGTATGACATGTTTTTATATCAGACTGACAAAGGAGCTATTTGATCAGGGGGTATGGTGTGTGATTGTAAGAAATTCAGCTAGCCGGTGGCAACCATTGTTCCCCAAAGCGGCTCCCTGACCCCATTCTATTCAAGGAAAAACTCCCTTGGAGTGGCCTCTATTCATTGAGTAACACCAGTCCACAGTCTCACTCCAGGAGTATGCTCAATTCAGAGGTGTGTCACCGATATTGCCCATCAACCATCTTTTAACTCTTTCATCAGCATTAGGTTTCCAACACAACAGCAGTTATCATAGGATGAGCTGGGGTGGGGGAGGCTATGAAGCATTCTAGCTCACTAGAGCTCTCCTTATCTTGGAGAAATTTAACCTTCCTTTCAAAAGTTGCATCAGAAAGTATCCATCTGCTGCTTTCTGCAGAGTGCAGACCAAGTCGTTTGTCTTCTTATCCCTGTGCCCTGAAACATCCTAGTTACCCAGCTTCTAAACCAAGTCTCTGTGCTCTCTCAAGCTAAGAAGGGCTTTGCATTGATTTAAAAGGTCTTTGGCTTTGGCCTAAGATTATCCATGACCTTCCTGTGTCCCAGTCCCACAACCTTCTCTCTCCCAAATAAACTTGTACCCATGTGTGCATCCATGGCATCAGTGTGTCTACTGGCTGTAAGAAAGAACACACAGCCACCACTCATCTGTCTCCCGAGGAGACATTTCACCTTACCTTATCAACAGAGAAAACTTACGGTATTCCCACAAGCACCAAGAAAACTATTCACTAAATGTGTTATTGTTTTCTTGAACAGAGCCCTCTGTACACTACCACAGAGCCTCCAAATCCCAGGGAAATCAGCGCAAAAGTTCCCATCAGGTTTAAGAAGCTGTGGATCAGGCCCCTAATCCTGTGTGGCAGTGGTTGTAGAGCACTGCCATGCCACCAGAACGGGGTCAGACTCAGGCGTGAGGTGGCAAACAGCTATGGATTTGGCACTGCAGTGATCAATGTTTTTGAATGCAACTGGGAGAAATGTCTAAATGACAGGATTAAAACTGGCCAGCCCAGCACAGATGCAGGTATGCAGGTCCCTGACTGTGCCTCAGGGAATTCTCTGAAGGAAATTAAGTTCAGTTCATCCATTTTAGCATAGCTCTGCTACATCCTTCAGTGCAAAATTTTTTTCCATGCAATGGGCACATCCCCTGGCTCCTGATGGCCATTCATCTCTTGACATGGTTAGAGTGTCCCAGGAGTTACCTGAAGGGCCTTCTGGCAAACCACTAGCTTTCTTCCCTGGTTGAAAACACAGTCCTGCTTTCAGCATCACTACTAGCATCACTACTTTCAGCATCCCCCCTCTGCAGCCTTTTCCACCGGCAAGCATCCTGCCCGGGCTTTGGTACCACCTTGATAGCGGCTATCTCCGTGATCAGGATTTGTTAATAAACACGGGCTCCCTCTGCTGGGACAGAACACAAAATACTGGGGCGGAGCGGGGGAAGGGGAGGCGGAGAGGGTCTCTGTCTTCAGGGCAGGGTTGCTTCGCTGCTGGGCTTTTGGCTTTTTTCCCCATAAAATTTCAGCAGATGTCATGACAAACCCTGCATTTTTCTCCAATGGATGATAACGGTGGAATAAACAACAATGCTTTGCACTGCAGCATCCTTCACTGCACACTCCAAAACCTCTGGGAAACTTGCATTAAACTTCCAGTGACCTGTGAGGTGATTTGGCGCTATCTCCATTTTACGCAGGAGGCAGAAGAAGCTCAGGTGGTTGACCAGTTGTCTCATGTCATAAGCTGAAATACGTGGCCCTCTCCTCTGTCCATTGAGACACATGTACTCCCACACCACAGTGCTGGATTTAACTCCTCTGAGAACAGTCCTTAAAATGCTTCTGCCACAGACATGTGCTCCACCACAGGAGACTTTTTGCCTCAACCTCAGATGACCACAAAAATTGCAGCAGTTGGGGAAACCCTCTCCTCCCATCACCAAGCAGCATGCTATGCAGCTAGACCCAGTTGTGTGCCTAGAAAGCTGCTTCTTGGGGAGGAGGCTGTATCTGTGCAGCCATCTCTGTATCACAAGTAGAGGGCTCTTCTCTGCTCCACCCACACCATGCTAAGCTGCCACCCCATGATTTAAAGCATGGGGGAAAGACTCAGGTACAGACCTGCTAGCCAAGCATTCCCAGAGTGCAGAAGTGTAACATCCCTAGAGCAAAAATCAGTTATCATGGTAAAGAACTGCATTAACTGAGGCTGCCAGGACAAATCAAGAAAAGGAGAATGTGGGTTAAATCTCATGAAAAAAGGTCCAGGCAAGAACAAAACTTGCTAGGAAAGAGAAGCAAATCCAGTCCTTGAGTAGAATGGACAAAGCTGCAGAGAAGACACTTCAGGGAGACTTTCCCAGTGGGTCTAGGACTCATCCCATCTGCTGCCTATGAATTCTGCACATTGCATTATCACTGTGACCTTTAATCCACCCTTAGTTACTCTGCAGAATATTACTGCATCAACGTTTTTTCCAACAAAAAGTGCAGTGTAGATCAAATTAAATGCATTTCCTCAGCAAAGCTGCTGCCTTCATCGTTCATGTCTGTGCTTCTGCTTGGAGACCACTGCTGAGGGTAAGCAGGCTGGGCTGGGTTCTTTACTTTCAATGAAGATCAGGCATTTCCCTAGCAGCTCAATACAGGCCATATAAATCAGGGAGACTTGTTGCCTTCCATGACAGCAATGGCAGCTCTCGTTAGTGATCTGGGCACCCAGCTTGCAGCTAAGTCCACAGCGCTGTCCCACAGCATCATGACATTCACTCTGCTGCCTCCAGTCTAACCTAGGTCTGAGCCTTCTCTGTGTAGGCTGTGGACAAAGGTATAGATTCACTGCTCTGATGGGGAAAGATTCGCTTCCTCACAATAAATGCCCCTGAAACAGTATAGCAGCAAACAGTTTCAGAGCTCCTACCTCCACAGGAACCACCTATGGGTTTAAATCAGAGCAAGCCACAACACAGGAAGGTTTCTGAGCTCCGTACTATGTTGATGACCCTCCTCTTCCCTATCCCAAGATATTCACGACCCACCCTATCTTTTAGCATTTTTTGGGCTGCTTGTGGGTTTTTGTATCATGGTCGCTTACCAGATGGACTGCTTCAAATGACAGCTCCAAACCTTCTTCAGATAACAGCAATGGCAGTGTGCATCCCATGCATAAAAAACAGCAAGGGAGCACATTTGGAAATAGGTCAACACACTCGGAGCTTTCCTGCATGGACAGCAACAGGGAAGGCCAGACATTTAAATACCAATTGTTTCAGTGCACGGTACTTGTGATGCTGCCCAGACAGTGGAGCAGAGTCTGATCTTGGTGGCCAACATTTCCCCTGAGAAATCGGTGGAGCTCCTCTAGACCATGCATCAGGACAGGGTATGACCAGGTCGGCCCAGCTCACTGTGCCTTGGGGTGCACCCAGCTCTAGTGTGGAGCATGCAGCAGAGGAGCAGTGGGTGCTTCCCAGTAAACTAGCCATGAAGTAGATGCCCATGTCACAGGGGTTTTTCCTCACTGGCATTTCTCTAAGTGAGGGACACCTGAGGCATCCTATTAGGTGTTCACTTGGTTTTAACAGCAGAGGCTGCACATTTGTCATCTTTAGGTGCTCTCAAGGTCACAGGAGAACTAAAAGCCCAAGTACTTCACTGAGTGTTTAGCTCTAGCTTCCCTCTCCCCTCCATAGACATTCACTCCCAGGGAATGTACTACTTTAGGGAGCACAGGGGTGGGACTCACAGCCAGTCCTCCCCTCTCCACTGACAAGCCCCACTATACAGCAGACAGGGCTCCTTTGCTGCCTTCTGCCTTTCCAGATGGGACTTACCCACAATCCTGCCTGCTTTGTCCTGTCCACTGTTTGTCCCTTTGGTCACATCACCAGGAGAGCCTCCCATACCATCAGCATCAAATACAAAATAAATGCCCCATACTTAGCAAGAGTAAGGTGATCCCAGATCATAGTGCTGAGGGTTTGTCAGAAATCCCAGCTCATGGAGCCTTGCCATCAGGGCAAAAATCTCAGCTGTGATTTTCTCTTCCCTGTAAGTAAGTTTCATCCTCATTGACACTTAAGGCAAGCTGGCTCCCCAGACTTAATCTGTTGAGTCCTGGCTAGTGACCAGAGTGCCTGGAAGCATAGTGGCCTGATGGTTGTCACATCCCACCACACCAGCTGGCTGCAGTGACCCATAAGGAGACTGGTTCCACGTCACCCTGCACCACCCTGGCATTCAGCCTTACACCAGGAACAGCACAGATCCTTCTTCCAAGGCAGTTGGGAATGTTGGTGGACGACAGGCAGCTGCTGCAGTGGAGACAGTCATCAAGTGTAAGTCATGCCCCTGCACTTGTGTCAAGTGCACAGCGAACCCACAGCTCTGTGAGGGGAGGTGGTGAAACCCTCTGCTCCTTGCAATGATCGGTCTGAGAGGGAGTGAAGTGCGGACACTTCTCTGGGCCTCATGATGGAGGCTGCGAGGGCTCAGCATGTGTCAGCAGCCACCACTCTCCCCTCAAGGCTCCCCCAGTCCTTCAGGGGCTGGGGATGTCCCTTTACCAGCCAACAGCAATTAGTAAGAAAGAGTTTTCCTTATGACTAAGCAGTCGTAATAGTGGTGGGATTTGGGTCAGTGCAGCAGGTGCTGCATGTACTGCCCCAGGCCACAGCCATAGCTTTGGGAATGTGCAGTTTCCACAGCACTTTCCCTCTCCCTGCCCCTCCATCATTCCATTGCACCTTGGCAAATGCTGTGGGACAGCATCTGGGGGCAGCAACCAGCTCTCAAACACAGATTCTGCCAAAACCTTTGGGTAGACAAAAACCTCTTCACTCACTGCTGTGCTGGCTTATGAAGGAAAATTACAGATATGGGCATTGAGGATAATTAGGTCAAATCAACCTGTACTCACATCTGAACTTTTGCAGAGCAATTCTAGTAAAGTCAGAGGAACGACTGTGGCTTTACCCATCACAGCTGAGAGCAAAAATAGCTTAGACTTCACCAACTGCATATTTGAATGTCCAGAGATGGAGCCCTCCTGGGCAAGCATGAGCCTCAGGATTTCAGGATTCATTATAAAATAAATGCTACTTTTCCTTTAGAGTTGTGCTTCAGCCTCTGCAGCAGGAAACAAGGGTCAGGAAACAGTACCCGTGCCTTAGCTGCACCTCCTGTGGGTACCATCCATGCCCTTCTTCACAACTGACTGGAGTTACAGTGGTCCCAACCAAATGAGGGTTACAGCTCCACAGTTGAATTCAATTGCTCTGCAAGAGCCTCTTGGAAAACACCAGCCCTGAGCAGCAAGACACCACTCCAGGGGGTGGTCACTGCATCATTTCTTCTCCCAAGATCCTGGACACAGGCGAGCCAACGCCAGATTCCATCACCAGATGCTGTGGCCAAAACACCTGGCTGCATTTCACAAGAGATGTTGACAGATGGGAATCAGTTTTAAAAATCCCTACAAGAGCTTGGAGATATCTGGAAAACCTGCTTGCTTGCAGAAGCTTGGTGAGGTTGGATAGCACTGTAAGCTAGAAGAAAAGAGAGCAAGATCAAGTGCTGTGACTTGCAGTTAGGCAATTTTTAACCAAAAATACCAAATAATACTGAAATATGGAGTCTCTGTGGTATATCCTTCCTTTTCTTTAAGCAAGGACTGTGGCTTTCACTCAGAATGCACTGAGCAAGATGCTCTCATCTGAGCATTTTTGAAGCCTGGGATGGACATCCACAGTAATCCCCATGAACTTGAAATCTGCTCCTTTACAAAAGCAGGTTTCTTCCACTGTAGACAGATAACAGGGTCCAACCTTCAGTCAAAGCTGGGGAATTGGACATTAGGTTTAGAAAAAGATCAGTTCTGTGGTTTTGTACTTCATTTATAGCTCAGACTATTGCATATATACATTGCTTCCCCTGCTGGACCACTTCCATACCTTTTTTTGGCCTCTTGCAGATTAATTCACCCGATTAGTGGCTCTGCCAGGATTTCTTTCAGATCTTAATCTTTCTGTGTGCTGTCTACCTTCACTCCTTTTCTAAAATGGGGATATGCCACTTGTTTTCAGCTCCAGCTGAGAGCTTGTCAGAGCTCACTCTGCGACTGCACAGGGTCCAGAATAACATCAGCAGCTGTGACACAAATTATAAAGAGGAATGAGGACTCAAGGCTTGGGCAAAATAGCCCTAAAAAGTCTGTGCCACTTCTCTGGCTGAATTCTTTGCTGAGGGTTTGGCTCCCTTTGTGTTGGCTGCTAAAAGCTAAGCCAGCCTGATGATGATGGAGCATTCTTGATATCTAAAAAGAGCCCCCCAACAAAACCAACCGTTTCTGTTTATGACTGACTTTCTCTGTTCTACCAGAAAGGTTTGAGCAGCCAGAGGTCACCCAGCTCCAGAAGGTGAGAGGCACCCATCACCACCTCCTGGAAGGGTGCATTTAGCAAGAGCTGAGGGGGAACAAGACACTCAGAAGATGCACTGACCAGGATTGCTGTATTCAGCCCAGTTAAATACACAAGCTGCAAATTTGCTCACAGATCCAAGATGTGGGAAAACTGGGTTGTCAGGTCACCTGCTTATCCCAAACTCCTTGTTCTTCTCTTTGTGAGAATCAGATTCTCCTTGTACAGACCAGAGGGAGAAACCCCAACCCTCCCCCAGAATGCAGTTCTCACTGCACAGACGCTGACCAGCACTAGGGGAGTCTCAGCTGCAACTCAGCTTCCCCAGTAAGGGTGGCAAGGTGACCTCAACGTGGGAGAGCACAGAACTACTTTTAGTAGGCATTTGATGAAATAAGCCAATTTGTCCTGTCTGTGCAGGGAGTACCTAACATGGCTAATTACAGAAAACATGCACTGTGCTGGGATATGTACTGGTGGGAATCTGGGATGACTGTACCTCCTGTGAAAGGATGGCAAAAGTCTGTCACCGAGGGGAACCAGATTTGTAGTTGGGGGAACCTTGCAGGAAGAACTTGGAAACAGCCACATGTGTCTCAGGTGCCCATGTCCTGCTGAAAGGCACTGGGACTCAATTTCAGGACAAGAGCTCAGGTTGCAGTCCCATATCCAGGCAGGACCACAGGTCCCTAAGTGCCCTCAAAAGCACGAGGACCATGGTGTTGTACACTGAGGCACTCATTCCTCATCCTGCACTGTTCTGCTACATGGTGCCTGCTGTTGGAGTTTACATTTCACAAGGTCAACTTCTGCAGCATTTATTCTGCATTTTCAAAGTCTTTCCCTAACAAGTGGCTGCCACCCTCCTCCCTGTACATGCTACAGCTTGAATTGGCCACTTTGATCAGGGAGAAAATATCCAGGGGAAAAAGCCCTTGATGTAACACCAGCAATGTGTTTGAACCACCCTCCCAGCAGAGAACCAAGGCCTGAAACGGTGGAAGGAAAGGGATGAAGAGCTGACCAGTAATCTTAAACAAAACCCTGCATAAACCCTGGGACTCAAAGAGTATTTTACAGCTTTCATAGAGATACATCTGCAGAGAAGTCTGTACTGCTTACCAGCAGACATGGGCCAGTGTCCCAAGCTGCTCTGGAGGCATCTCCAGGCTTGCATATGTTGATGGGAACTGCTGTCCCCATACAAGCTTCAGGCTGATTGTGCAGATGGAAATGGCCTAGCTGATTTGTGGAAACATCTGAACATCCAAACTAGACAAATAAATATTTGCAGTTTGTCTGGCTAAACAGAAAGAGAGCTGGACACTGAGCAGTTCACATCCATAGGGACTTGGAATGCTGCGATGCTTCATGAGTACAAGTGGTTGCTATACAAACAGTGACATCTGCCTACCTGAGGCACACTGTGGTGGTTGCCTACCTGGACTATGGTGCGGTGGCAGCACCGGCCTGATGGCTGCCAGTTCATCCTAACACACCAATGATCCATGCTTTAATCAAATTGGATAAAAAATCCTGGTCATCACCTTGCCTGCTCTAGTGATGTGGGACAGCTTGGGCATTTGTCTTTACTTTAGTGGCATTTTGTGAAACAGGTTGGCTCCTCCACAGCAGCCCCAACTGCTGAGAAATCAATCATTACCAGCAGTTAGCTGTTTGATGGTTAACAGCCTGAACCAAAGCCAAACTGGTTGTTAATTGGGCTAACAACTGATTTCAAGGGGTTGTTTTGCCGGGCCCAACACTCCCAGCAATTGACTCGGAGTTGTAACTAGCAGCCAGGCAGCAATTAGCAGAGTCCAGGGAAATTCGCAGGCTATTACTAAAGGGCCAGCTCCCAGCTGGGCATCTGCTTCTCACAGAGCAATGGGGAGCACAGCCACATCCCAGGGCCTGAGCAGGCAAGCACAGCCAGCACTCAAGGTCCCATTTCACATTTCAGCAGCAAAATTTTTCCTATCAGTGTACAGCCTGGGTCTTGTCATCCTGCATTTTATCTACTCCAGCAGCTCTTTAGGGGATATTGCAATTGGAGATTTTTCATGTTTGCTATGACCTTCCCCAGGGACATCTTCCAAGCTTCCTTCAAATCCCCTTTAAGGACTCTCTTTTGATGGGGGAGCAACTAGACCTGTGGTTAGGTCTCTCTTTCCAGCTTACACTACCTGCTACAGCTGACCATACAAAACAGAGTATCTCTGGGACAAGGGCTACCATTTATTTTGTGAGCAGCTCATAAAAGAGGAGACTCCAGCCACGAAGATGTCCTACTAGAGCAGAAAGAGTTGGCAAACTAATCATAGCAAGGGTGAGGCCGAGTTTTTTTCCTTCTTCTGCTATAAAAGTTTTAAGAGAGGAAGGGAAAAAAAAAAACAAAACAAACCAACACAACACACAAATCTCACACAGAAAGGAAAAAAGGAAAAGAAAGACCTGGCCATATTGGCAGGAGAGGTCAGCAGAACCCTTTGCAGTGCTACGATCACAGCTGAAAGTGCTCAATCCATGGCTGAACAGGGGACTTGAACAGGAGCAGGGGCACAGATCAAGCACCCACCAAACCAGGGAGGCTCTGGCAGCACTCGCCCTCCCATTTCCAGTCCACAACAATCAACAACACAAGCTTAGCAAAGTGGTAATACCTGGGCACGGCTGGAGTAGTTCCTCCCTACACAGATTAGCCTTCCCCAGCCTCTGAGCTAGGACATTACAGTCATCACATCTGACAGCCTGAAGGGACCTACAGGTGCTATGAGCAAAGGAGAGATGATGTAAATCACATAAAGCCCCAAAACATCCCCTCTGTTCACAGTACAACAAATCTAAAGTGTGTTTCATTGCAGAGTAGTGTAGGCCATTAATCAGGTAACCTGGAGTAATGGCTGTAATCTCCAACCCATTCACACATGAGCCCTTTCTCATCCTCTAGGTGAGAGAGCACAGGGACAGGGGATCAGGGTCTTTGCTGGAGGCCAGCACCAGTTTCATGCTTACTTTGACCCAGAAATGCTGCAGGTTCCCATTAACTGAGTCCTACATATCCCTCCAACACCTACGAAGAACTCCTCTGGTGCCCTGTCTCCTCAGGCCCATGGCTTATCAAGACCAGAGAACACAGGCTGCACATCCTCGCTCCAGCAGGAAGGCAAACAGCAATCTGGCCACCAAAGGTCTTCTGCAGCAATACCACAGCAGCCACTCCAAACTGCTTACCCTAATCCTGGAGGACAGCCACCAGCTCCAGCCCCAATCCCAAAAGAGATTGTGGTTGCGGCTCCCTGGGACCTTGCCCTGAAGATTTCCTGGAGGAATGCTGGGGGGTGGTGGCCCTATTTCTAAGGGAGAGCTATTACTGCTGTAGGCCTGTGTGGGGAGGGGGCAGAGACACTGCAAATGAGAAGCAGAGTGGTAATGAGGAGCAGATGTGTAGGTGCTTGGAGCATCCCAGGTGCTACAGAAGTGCTAAGTGTTATTATCATGGCCAGGAAACGGGCTGTGAAAACTCACTGTACTCCACATCCCCTCGCTCTCTACCTTCTCCAGGATTTGGAGCCGACTCTCCCCCTCAGTTCCAGGAAAAATGGAGCCAGCCTGGAGGTGCCTTTGGATGCAGCCATGCTGGAGACACTGTGGTCAGAGGGCCTGTGTAGAAAGGAGAAGGGCACAGAGTGATCAAGACTCAACAGGACAGTTGGGTCTGGTCCACATGAGGCCAAGACGACTTTGTCCCCTGTCACAGCATGGCACGATTCCTCAACACATGCAACTCAGTAGCCTCATGGAAAGATGTTTCCCTATGTGAGACTAATTTTGTGGCCACCCTACCCAAAGATACCCATCTCACGAGCTCTGGGCACTGGAGAGTTGTTTCCTTGGGTGAGCACTGAGCTTACTTCTGCTCTATCCTGTGCCTCCTTCCAGGATGCTCCCGCAGCACCTTGGGTCCATGGATGGGGCTTGATGGCACCAAGTAGGGCCTGTGGCAGTGCTGAACCCTCCCCACTGTCAGGATGCAGCCCACCAACAAGCCAGTTTGATTTGGAGTGGCTGTGTGAAAGCAGAAATATGGTATCCCCCACTGAGCCCCTGAGCATCCCTGCTTCTGGCTATAAATCCCCGTCCAAGGAGGGGTCTTTAGAGAGCAGAGCTGAGATGATCCACAAGCTGTGGCCATCCCCCACCCCCTCCCCAAGAGGAATTGCTTTCACACAAATGAAATGTGTGTAATTAATGGGCAGGGGGCTGGACAGGTCTGAGATGAAAGCATTTCCTGGACTTGTCCTTCATTTGCATGGTATCAGAAGCTGTTCAGAAGGTGTGACTTTTCCCACAGGGAGCCCTCAGCTCGGTGGCACAATAAAGCCAGGACTTCTTACCCAGAATTAATTAAAGGAGGGGGAGGGGGATGGCAAGGAGATGTTTGAAAGCTGAGCCTGATGCAATAAACAAACACCCCAGTCCTTCTTCCCAAGCTGGGTCATGCCCAAGGGGGACCAGGAGAGCCCCTGTGCTGCCACAGCATTGTGCAACCTACCCCGCTCTGTGGGCACCCATTCCTGAGCAGATCTCATGGAAAAGTTGTCATGGGTTGGCCCTAAAATGAAAACCAGCAGTGTTTCATTGAAAGCTGTGAAAGAGGATGGAAGTGGAGGCAGCATGCACCAAAAGATTTGGGGCTTGATGGAACAAGCCCTCGTGCAGCCCCTGCTGAGACAGCATGGACCCTTTTCCTTGCTGCTTTGATTTATTCCTCCTTATCTACTGTTTCTCTGCCATAGCCATATTTAACCTGAAAACAGCTCTTCTCCCTGCCTGGCATCACTCCAGTTTTACTTCTTACCCCATGCTGGCTGTTTGGACCAGCCCGATTTTCCTGTTTCATCTCACAAGGCAGGCTCTCCCAAACTTTACTCAGCTCCAGCCTTGTCGCTCTGTCCAGACGGCATCATGCAGCCAAATCCTGTACAGGTAGGGACACACATGCATCATTGTTTGGAGCTCAGGATGGGGCAGTCATCCTTGCACCAAGAGCCAGAGCAGTATGGTTTCTCTCCTGTTGCATCTGCCACCTCCCTTCCAGCCAGCCAGCAGCAGTGAGGAGAACCACAGGGAGATACTGAGAGGGTGGTGCTGGGGACAGACACATCTCCCTCACAAGGACTTTGCTAGCTTGGAGCAGGGTTTTCTGCCTCAAACACCCATGCTAACAGTGAGTTGATGGAAGAGAACACCCACCTCCAAACCCTTCCATCCCCAGCACTCTCCTGGGTCCAGCCCCAGTTCAGTGTCCTGCAGTCCCCAGGGCCTTTGGGTGGTTGTGATTCTCAAGCCTGGTCCACACACCCACTGTTGATGAAGGAGGAGGGAAAAGTCCCAGATTCCTGGGCTGATCATTGATCCTGTGCAGTCGACCAGCAGCTAGGGTTTCTGCATCCCTCAAGGAGCAGCAGGTATCACCAGAGACTGTGTCCATCTCCTTTCATTGGCAGTGGGAGTTATCAGCCCCGGAGGACCCTGCAGGGCCCAAGTCACCAGGAAGAGCATGAGCTGCTCCAGCCATGCCAGCAACTAAGTGGCATCAGTGCAGAGACAGAGTATGAGGAACCATTAATTAATTCATTTACTCATTAACTAACTTCTACTGGGCTTTCTTTAATCTTCCAAGCAAAGGCAAAACAACATTGGCTGGCTGGAACCTGAAGCTGGAGAAATTCAAGCAATAAATAAAGCCCCAAGTTGTAGTGCTCCTAGGCAGCATGGCTACCCATCAGCTCTTTAATGAAAAGGAGCTAATTAATGCAGAGCAAGTGATCTGGGAAAGCAGGAGGTCTCCTCCCAGGAGCCAGGCCTGGGTGCCTTTTATAAAGGCAGGCTGTAGCAGAGCAGATGTCAGGAGTTGGGGATGGTGTGTGGCAGAGCTGTGCAAGGACACTGGGGTCTCCATCTCTGGCTCAAATCCACAGGGTGCTGGGTGATCTCTGCTCCAGCCCTCAGCTGCACCCTGCGATATCAGGGATGGGGGAACAGCCTTACTGGAGGCTGAACAACCATTCCCTGCCACCACTGTTGCTGGGGAACAGATAACAAGAGAGGAGATGTCTGATGACCTGCATGGAGCCAGTCCTGCCCCTCTGCTGCCCTTACCTGGAGCACCAATTCACCCAGCACCAATTAATTTGGGTAGGTTCACAAAACCATTAGGAAAAGCAATTAGACAAATTAATGGAAGAAAAGCACCCATTAAGGACTATCAAGCACCATCTCTGCCTGGGGAAAGGCCAGTGGCCATTCACTTTTAGTTCCTATAGTCTAGAAACCACAAATGGGCTTCCCCTAGGCTCTCAGCTCTGGACTTCTGCAGTCCTTGCATCCCTCCTGGGATGGCCGGACAAACACCGTCCCAAGCATTATCTAAGACCTCCAGGATGCAGCAGCAATGCTTGGATACAGAGCATGGCTGAATGCTCAACCCCTGGCCCGCTGCACCAGCCAGGGGACTGCTCATCCTTGCACCCCACGGACAAGGGACACCCCGAGCACTACACAATGTTACGGCACTTCCTGAGGATGGTAGCACCATCAGGGTTGGCACCGGTGGTGCCAAGACATCTTGCAAGGCTCTTCCCTTTCTGCGTTTTTTTTCCCCAATAAATTTAACAACTTAATTCTTGCATCTTTCCATATCTGAGACCAGTTCATGTCTGAATCTCCCCCATCAGCTCCTGTGAGCAAGATCCAGCACCTTGTCAAGGCTGAGTATCCACCAAAAGACAGGACTCAACGGCCCATTTTGCACAGACACCAAGCTCACTCAGACCAGAGAGGAACAGATACTGTCTTTTTCTCTTGAAAAGCCTCATCCCATGCTTAAAAAGTGGTCAAGGCTCCATTGCTCTATGTCCCCCTCCAGCCTGCAATTGGCCTGTCTGAACAGGGTGAGGTGGCAGCACCTGCCCATTAAACCTGGAATTTGCTGCAAGGAAAACCATGGTTTCCATAAGGGTCCAAGATCTTGAGGCATTCTCCCACTTCCCACATCTGTTCCCTTGGGAAGGGGCTCATGCCAAGCAGCAGCCTCAGCCCCAGACCCTCATGACCCCAGATGTACCTCCCCATCCTCCTTCACCCCTGTCCAACCTGCTTCTCCAGCCCCAGACCCTCCCTGGAAAGTATCAGGCTCAGTTAGACTAATACAAATTTTTAATGCACATATTAAATAAATATTTCAATCATTTCATACTCAATTTATACACAACCAAAACAAAAAAAAATCCTCAAGGAAACAGAAAAAAACAAACAATCAAAAAAGATTGGATGAAAAGTCACCCCTGGTTCTGGCTCCTATCCAGTGTCTTTGTTTGCCCTCCCTGTGAAGAATAATTGCTTTAACCCTTTGGAGAGAGTCACAGTCCCAGGGCATCATGTGCAGAGCAGGGCTGGCTGGGGACGTTAAGAAATTTAAATGTTTCCTTTGTTTGTGGGTTTGGTTGTTTTTTCTTTCTAAATAGAAAAATTGGCTTATGTCAACACAGAAATATTGAAAGAAAACCTATCCTTTCCTAGGAGGACAAAGTGATATTTCTCCTTAAAGAGCAAACCTGGAAGAGATGGTTGACAATGGAAGTGCCAACCACAAACTGAATATTATGACAAAACCAGCCTGAAATGGCTCCACAGTAATTTGTAAACTTTAATTTTATGGATGAAAACTTCCATCTGATAAAAAAATATAAACGGAAAAAAAAAATAGATCAGTTTTTGGTGAAAAGTTCACATTTTCCACATGGAAAAAAGAAAATACCAGTTACCAGCCCACTTCACGGCAGCCATCACCCACTGCCTCACCTGAGCAGTTTAAAACAAACCAAATGCCAAAGATGCTCTCATGGGTAAGAGGTACCAAGTCAGTTTAGGACTTTCTCTGGGGCATCCATCACCCCTGTCCCCTCCTGAGAAAAAAATAAGTTGGGAGCTGGGAAGCCAGCAGCATTTTCAGAAGGATGCAAGCAGCTTCCAGCAGATCCTTGTTCAGCCAAAGAGGCAGGCATATCTGAGGAAGGAAAGCATCCAGTGGTTCTTACCCTGTGCATCGCAGCCAGCCCCCACACATCACACAGGCTGCAAAACCCACCTGGGAGGCCACCTCTGAAATAAATCCCCTCCCTTTAATAATTTTCTGACCTCTCTAATTTCTCCAGTAAGCGTTAATTCAGTTCATTTAAGTAGCACATCACTCTCAGATTTGTATTTCCTTTTTTGTCTGTTTGTTTGTTTTAAATGTTTTTTTTTCTCCTTTCCCCCTAGAGCTATAAAAGAAAATAAAAAAAAAATTACAAAATAAAGCACAACCCCAAACAGACTAGAACATTTCTAAGTGAAGGGCTCATGCCCCTTCACCAGTCTTTGAACATTTCATTTCTCTTAAAGTTGGAGTACAAAAATAGAGCCTCTTTTCTTTTTCTCTCTTTTTTTCTTTTTTTTTTGTAAAAACCAAACACCCCCGCCACGCCCCCCCCCTCAGCGACCGCACGATCGCCGCGTGCCGCACCTCTGGGCCCACCCCGTCCGTGTCGTCCTGTACGCGCTTGGGCTACACTCACTGTC
>JAAGNO010013257.1:0-10576 GCA_033439905.1 Ceryle rudis | reverse complement strand
CCTGCATCCATCCTCAGTAAATTATTATGTGCGATACAAATGCCTGAACAATCTGTGTGAAGTTTTCAAAAGAGCTGAATTAATTGATTATTTTATTTATTTTTTTTAAATTAAAAAAGATCATAAAGTTTATGTTCCCAGTACTTTTAAGGCTTCCCAGAGTGGTTGTGGAGTCTTCTTCTCCAGAGCTATTTAAAACTCATCTGAATGCAATTCCATGCAACTTGGTCTAGGTGAACCTCCTTTAGCAGCGGGATTGACCTATATGATCTCCAGAGGCCCCTCCAACTCCTACCACTCTGTGTTTTCATGAATCTGATGTGAGATTTCTTCCTTCAGTTTCCATTCATGAATTCATGAATATAAGAATTAATAAGAATTTAGGTTTGATGGGAAAAAAAAAGAAAATAATCATAAATATACATGAAATTCTGAGTTTGACAAGCTTGCCTTACAACGCTGGATCATATCTTTTCTTATATCAATCATCAGTTCGCAGTGAAAAATTTGTGAGACTATTCCCGGTGCCAGTGAAATGAGAAAAGTGAATATAAGTGAAAAGTTGGTTTTCTTTTCTCTTCTTCATTAGTGAATTATGTTGTGACACTTCTGCTTCATCTAGCTTGTATGGTCAATGTTCCATAAGAATTAAATCTTGCTGTAATATTCAGCTCACATTTGGTAAACATACAGAATAGTTTAAATGGTTGCCTGTTTATGACGAAGAGTGGCTAATTATCACCAAACATTTCTGTGGTGTTTGATGCTGTGAATCAGCTCCTTTTAGTTTTGACAGAAAGCAAAGCTGAGGCTGGAACATGAAGGTATAACAAGGCTAGAGCAAGCACTGAAAGGCCTGAAATTTGTACTTCACTGAGGTAGGCTTCCTTAACTTGACAACTTGCCCCTTCCTTCTTATTCTCATTTTTGCATCGTAAAGCTTTGCAAATTATAGCTTCCTTACCATAATGTAAGAAAGTAAATTCTTTCCTGCCTCAATGGAGCTGTTCAAAACCTGCGACCAAGTATCTTGTTCTATTTAAAAAAGGAACCTTATTACAGTTTGGTTTGTATATGAAGCAAAGGAAGAGCTGCAGTATATTACAGTACTGATGTATTCATCAGTTAAGAGTCTTATCTAATGTAATACAGTTTATTTTTTTTTACTACTATATTGAATTTCTCCTTAATTGTATATGTATATAGCAAATCAAACAGGCAATTGCTAGAGACTTTTTACCATCCCATTCATACACCTCAAGCATCTGGGGTAAGTTACTATGTATCTGTTGGCAATGATTTATACTGTTGGAAAGCATGTTGCAAATAATTTCCAAATAATTTCCCCGAGATACCTCTAACATTCAAAAACCAGCATCCAAGCATGTTAACACATTATAGCTTGCCAGATGCAGGAACTGCTGAGGAAAATCCCTGTATTTTCAGAATCCAGGTCAGAGAGGTTTTATAATCTCAAAAAGAATAGCCCATTGACCCAAATCTAACATTTTAGTACCAACATAGTATTCTGAATGTTTAAGAGATCTTGGGCTTTAGGGGGAATTAAAGGGTTTCTACTAATCCTATGTATTTTCCAACTTCAAACTGGCAGAGCAAACAGCTCATTTTCCAATGGAAGAACAAGACTACATGTAGCATATAATGACAACGACCAAAACAAGACCTTTTGCCTCAGGAGTCTGACCAGTCCCTGAAAGGGAAATCAGATAATCTATTTTTATTAAAATCAGGGAGCTCCATTTCTAATGAAGAAATTATTAAATTGAATTAGCAATGACAGTGCATCAGAGACCTTATCTGTACCCCTCTATGTTTGTTACTCTTTGAAAGAGAGTGTTAGGTCTGAGAATGATGTCAAATCTTCACATGGGTAGCTTAGGACAGCTAGAAAATATTCTAATAAATTACATCCACAGGGTTTTTTTTCCCAGCTTTGTCAAAATCCAACCATTGTTTTGCAGTGAAGTGCAAGCATTACAAGCTTCCTCTTATCTTTCACCACACAAAATGCTCAAACCCAGAAGATGATGTGTGCTTATTTTGCACTGCTGGCTAATGGTGAAGAAGGTGGACAAAACATCCTGCATCATCAAGGATTTGTGACCAGTAATCTCACTTACAGCTTCTGCTTCTCCTCCTTATTGCACAGCGAGTGAACAACAAAACAGAGACCACACACTGCTCACTGTGGAGTGGCAGTAGGGACTGATCTTATAAAGGTTGCAATCTGCTGTGCTGTGACCCTACTGCATGGGCATCTGACATTCTGGACACCTGTCACTGTTCTCTTCTGGTATTTTATTTGGCCTAAGGGCATTATATGTTCTTGTAATACACAGTTAACAGATGCAACGAGAGCAGCAACTATTAAGATCTGAAGCATCAGTTTTTGTATTTGAAAAACTGTTAGAGAATTCAAAATGGTGACAATGTTAGCAAAGGTTTCCTTTCTGCATCCTTTGTAGTAGTCATGTGGGGAAGAAGTCTATTTAGTTGTTATCTCTGACAAAACCAGTTCTTACTTAAAGGCAGCTACTTTGGATTTAACTGCAAGCATCTTAGTTTAAAGTTTAAGCAAATATTTAAGCAGATTAATCTTGCTACAGTGCTTACCTGAGTGTGTGTATGCATTTGAGGCTCTGCTTTAAGCTATGTTTCTGAGAGCTACTTCCTGCTTAAATAAGCTGAAGGGGATACTTCCAGAGAAAGCTGTCCATTATTTTGCATAAGATATATTCAAGCAAGTAATGCAGATGTATTTTAATAGAGATGCCAAGAAAGAAATAAAATATCAGGAAAAGCAAACAGTTTTGATCTTTCTGTTTATAGGACATGAAACAGATGCCTGGCATACAGGATTTCTGACATTCTTTTTCACTCTGGTCTTGTTTGTTTCTGTAGCAAATAAAACTCTCATACAACAGGGTGGCATTTGAGATAAGTAGAGGTGGTGCACTCTGCCCTGTATGGAGACAAGGCAGTGAGTAATCCACATTTTTATGTATCACTACTAATTTGTGATAGCACCAAGCACAGAACATGTCCCTCAAGTTAGTACACTGAAATAGAATTACAGTGGTGCCTTGATAAAGATTAAAACTAAATCCATGGATGAGACTGTATCATTAGGCTGCAGATCTCAGGTCAGAGAAGTCACCCTGTGACAGTATTTTTTAATCAGTCTTAACTGTGATATTTTCCATCTTTCACACAGCATCTGTCTTTAGTCTAAAAAAAAATAATTTTCAAAACAATTAGAATTTCTGTGTTGAACAATAACATTCATGAAGCTCTAAAATTTAAAATAAAGTCTACTCAAAGTTTGCTAAGCTACCAAATGTATTTATACATAAGACTAAGGAAATGTTTAGATAAAAGGAAAATATCACACCTCATGAAAGTAGCTTCTTTCTCAAAAAAAACCCCAAACCAAAACAAAAAAAAACCCCAAAACAACCAAAACAACAACAAAACAAACAAACAAAAAACCAAACCAAACCAAAACAAAAAGAGCACAAACCAAGCAAACAATCAAGCTATTTTAAAAGACAACAAGATAAAAATTTAGATCAAATTGATGCCTGCATGAAGATTACAATTCTTTGATATTTTCAGTAAGGAAGAAAGTTCAGGATCAAATATTTTCCAATTAAGTAAAGGAGGTTGCTCTATGTATCTCATATGGTGGTGAATGGGACATATTCACAGTAAACAGAATTACCCCAAATAGTGTTGTTTAGTTGACAGACATGATCAACATCTTTTCATGAATTTTGATTTGTTTTGTCTCTGTTGTTTGGTGTTTGTCTTTTCTTTCATTTCCCTCTGAAACCTGTGCTAACTTTTCAAGACTAACCATGTTTAAACCAAGAGAGATATGAAGAATAAGAAATCTTTATTGCTCTATAAGGTGATACTAATGTACCTATATAATAAAAAATAAATAATAATTAAAAAAAAGCAGGGTAGCTTTTTTAAACTTCTTTAACACCCAATATCAGCTAAAAAAATTGTATTAATCTGTCTGTATTTAGATACTCAAAATAAGAAAACAGTTTCATGATTGCAGTCATATAAAAAGGTATTTTAATAGTGTCCCTGAACTATCCTAAAAGGCTAATACTTGGTTTTCTTTTCAAGATTATTATTTTTATGCAAATCATAATTTTTTCACTATTCAATCTGATTTATGTGGGAACTCTAGGTAATGTATTTAAAACTATCCTTCGGCCATTTACATGGAAAATATATACAAAATGATAGTAAGTAAGCCTTAGAGAGAAAAGAATTCATATTTGGGCCAATTATGCCTAATAACATGGAAATAAGATATATGGATTTAACATTTCCTTATGAAAGTGGAAAAGAAAAAGATATTTTCCTTAAAGCAAAGTAGAACAAAATCCACTGCAGATCAAGAGTCCTGACATATCTACATTGAGAGCAAAATTTCTGCCAGCATTTAGAACAACAGGGTAAAGTGAGGAATTTGTCTTATTCCTTTGTTTTCTCAGGTAAATATTTATTTAACATGAAATACTAGTCCAGGCCATGCTACAACGCAACAACTATCCAGACACTGGAAGATCATTCAAGTTCTGAAACTCTTCTAGGAAGAAGTGTAATACCAAACATCAGCTGTCTTCTACAACTTTCTGCAGCCATGATAAATTTAGTCAAAGCTTTCCACTGAGTGATCTTTGATTTTTATTTTTTTATTACAGATGCTCAGAATCACAATGTTGAAATATATTCTTTAATATTGGAAGTGAAGAAAATTATATTTTACCCATCTTTGAAAATTAACATAATAATACATCTGTATTAACTCTCAGTTACACCATGTTATCTGTGACAGTGTAAATAAAGCCCATGACATATGCAGAAGTTGCCAGCTAAGTGTTGTGGCAGCATGCTACCCCCTTGTCCTCTTTTCTGCATAAGCAACAGCCACCAGTGGTCATGATGGCTGCATCTGTGCATGTACATTGATTTTCTATCATTTCCCATCCATTATACTCATTCTTATGGAAAGGCAAACCCTGGGAGTTAAAGAGGTGGCCAAAACTCTAAATGAGGAATAAAAAACGTATCAGTCACTGGGACCAGTATACCCTTGTGACCCTATTATAGCTGACTGGGGTTTTGCCAAACATTGCTTACTGTAACCTGTTCCAGATTGGCCCTGATGGGTCCAATAGACTTTTATTGTTTAGCTCAACTGCATTTAAAGAAACAAAGCAACATTACTCTGAACAGGAAAAGGGACTTGTACCATTAGTCCAAGCAGTTAAATGAGTTGAGAACATACCTCCAGGTCAACCTGTGCAAACAAGAGGACCATTTAATTTACTAAAGGGGACTGCTTCCCTATCAGGAGTTGTGCAAAAACCATCTATCAAGGATTGTATGCCTACCTAACAGGAGCTGACCTTAATTAAACCTCATGGCCTGTTTGCCTGGGAAGCTAGCTATAGCAGTGGTGCAAAGAGAATTAGTGGATAATGGATTTTTCCATCTTTTTAATAGGGGAACCTGTTTAGGCACTCCCTGACAATGCAAATCTCTATTTTCTTTTACATCACCCTGCAGGTTGGCAAATGAAAATGCTGCGTTCATATTACTATGAACTGCACATGGGAACAAGTGATTTAAACAAATTAGAACAGTCTTCTCTGTTAGCATTGGGAACAAACCAGTGCCTCTTATCTGATATATTGCCTTGGTGGGAAAGAATTAATGAAAGATACCACTAATAGATTGTGGATGCACTTGAAGCAGACCAAAATAATGTTTGTCTAGCTCTTAGTTGTATCCAAGCTCAGCTGTGGATGTAATCTCTGGTAGCTTCAATTAGAAGGTCAAGAGGGCACATTATCCACTGAAATTTTAAGGCTAATTTGGGATAATGCAACTGAATTTGAAAAAGAATTCCAACCCTCGAATATTCAGTAATTCTACTTAGGACTCCATCAACAGTTAAGTACACAGCTTTTGTCTTAAAAACATACAATGCTTCAGTATATACCACATAACAAATTACTGCACTGGGATTAAAACACAACAGAGCTATACTCTATTCATTAGAACACAGAGTATGAGCCCAGAGAAATAGAAACAAATGACAAATTATTGATGTTACCACATGTGTTGTATGAGAACAACAAAGATTTGTTTGTAAGAGTAACGCCATCAAAGCCCAAGACATTTGTCTTCACAGTGAATAGAATACTTGTCGTTTTGAAATACATCTTAATGAAACCCCTGAAACTCTACTTGTATATATAGGAAAAGGATCTGTTGTATAAGAACCCTTTGTGATTTTATCTTTTTAGATACCATTGATGAGGATAAAGCAACCACTCAAATATTGGTATCATATATTTTTTTTACTCCTCGGGGTTGAGAGAATCCTTGCTGCAACAGATCCTTGGTGAGTGAATTGTGTTTGAGTGCTGAAAATTTGAAATATTAACTAAGTGATATAAAGGCTTGATTGCAGACATATAATCCTTTAGACATAACATGCTGACATAGTCTGGGACTAAGTCTGGATCCAGCTACACCTAAACTTCCCTCTGAGAAGGAAGTTGGGACACAAGGGGATCCTTTCTGGAAATCATGACCCAAGCAGAGGGTGTACGAGACAGTTTTATCTAACTCTTTCTTGTATGCAATATGAAGTGTACCTTGCCACCAAATCTTGTTAAACTACACACTTGTCATCAAATTTTGTTAAATCACTGGTTTAAATCAATAAACATATTGCCATTTTTCTTTTATGAGTGAGCTGCGTCACTCCATCTGCAACAAATGTTCAATATTGTCCCTTTTACCAAAGTGAGCACATCCCAAGAAGCATTTGGAATTTTCAAGGCCAGGACTTTGTTTTTACTATGTAGTCCAATCTTTGAACTGAAGTGCCTTATTTCTGCAAGAGAAGTTTGATGCTATTCTGGCTTTAAGAAGCTGATTTTTATATATTTGTATTTGTACACATTGTACGCACATGTACATTGTACATATACGTATATCTATATATGTGAAAAATGTGTGAGATAATTGCTCTGATTCTCTCTACACAATAGTTTTCTTCTGACAATTTGCAGTAAAATGTGTCTTAACGGTTACTGATCATTTTGTGCATATTTCTGGTTTTAGACACCCTCTTTGCATTTAAGAAACAGTTCCTATCATTTTTATCAATGATTTTTTTACTTCTTTGGGTTTTTAAAATATAAGGTATGCTGAGCAATGATTCTTCTTGAATGAAAACATCATCTATGTAGGGCAGCTAGGGACAAATGTTCTTAATCTGTGGCATCTCATTTTATGTGCTACAGCATAAAGTGCATTTGCTTAATTAGAATTCCTACTATTTTAAAATGCTTTATTATGTGTTTGCATAACAACAGTGCTTTGGAAATTAGCATCTAACTGAGACTCAGAAGCCCTGACAAGGACATTTTTATGTCCCTGCCTTACTTCCATTCCTGTTCAGAACCAGAATCTGGTTAACTTTAAAGCCATGAACTGGTCCACCTGAAAAGTGTCCCCAACACACCTTTTTATTTTTCTTTGCTTGTTTTTCTTTCTTTTTTTTTTTTTTTTTTTTTTTTTGTCATGGCCAAAGTAACAAGGGACAGCAGGCAGTGATCCCTCTTGGGGCTTTGCATGGGTACAAAGCCACTCACAATAACCGAGCTTGTATTTTTTGAGATTTGAAATTGAGAAATGCAGGGTGGGGGACACTGTAGGTTTGGTACCAGCTCTTCTCTTTGCTTTTGTATGGTTTTGTGCATTGTAATGTATTGGTCTGAGGTCTCATCTGGGCTAGGAGTCATGGGATAGGAACAAATTAGTTTGAGCAATGTGAGTTAGGAGAAGTGTCATAAGGTGTCTTTCACACCTCTAGGAATAAATGCTTGCAAAAAAAAGCCAGAAAATGCACAACATGTTTTTGGATATGGGCTGAAGATGAAGACATATTGGAGGAAAACATAAATAGAAGTAAAATATAATTTCTTCCAGAGTGCTTTTCTTCTCTGTAATTCATCCTTCTGGTAAGAAGGTTGTGCTGTGGGTGGGTGCTTGCAAAGCATCAGGCTCTAGGAAACCACAAGGCGGTTCAGTGGCTGAGCCCTGTCCTGATTTATTTTCCTGTGTAATGAGGGAATAGGATTGTATATTTAGAGCTGTTTTGAGTAAGAGGATGGGAAGAGTTTTTTGCCAAAGTGTGATCTTAATAATATATCAGTACAAATACAAGATCTCATGGAAAAAAAAAAAAAAAAAAAAAGTTAAATCTTGTAGACGAAAACTTCAAAACAAAACCTGACTTCGTCATCTCACATGTGATTCACAGAGAGCGTGAGACACATTTGGAAGAGTGCATGCATGAGAGAAAAAAGCCAGGCTGCTCCCATAGCAAAATCTAAACAGACAATTAGCATATCCTTGGTTGAAGAGTAATAATTGCTACTGGCATATAATTCTCAAAGTAATGACAGTTATGTTACCAGTTACCAAATGGCATTTATAAATACAATGTGGTTTTGCTGTGGGTTGTGTGTTGTTTTTTTTTTATTTTGTTTTGGTTTTATTTGGGCATTCTTTCTTTTTCTTTGCAATTGATGGGCTTCATTTCTTATGATACGTAATTAAGACAAAGAACAGCACTTTTGAAAATAATTATCTGTTTTGTTGTTTGAGTTTTTGTTTTGTCTTTTTTTTGTTGTTGTTTTTGTTTTGTTTTGTTTGTGATGGTAGTAACAAATTATAAATTTGGAAGAACTGAATAAAACAAATCGTGACTTTCACTTAATCCCTAAACAAGGGATGGAACAATATGCCGTGGAGAACACATTGTTCGTTACTTTGGATTGAGTTTTCAATATTTCTTGTTGCATGTCATGTCTCTTACAGTTTTTCTAGGCATGTTAATCACAAAACATCACCTACAGACATCACAGACTGAGTGTATCAACTACATTTACAGCTACTATCGAAGACTGTGGAGGAGTTAAGGCACATCCCTGTTTCGTCTCTTAATGATATACTGAACATTTACAAACCTAAAAGAATGGTTACAGAAGACTTATAAATACATCACAGGAAATATGTTGTGGTATAAGACACATTCCACACATCCTGCTTACTTGGGACACTAATTTCTTATGAAGTCTTTAAAACATTTTTTGTAACAATATTGCTTAATTTGAAGTATCAAATACTCTTTAATCACCAATTTGAATTTATTCTTGTGCAGGGGGCTGTTACCATTTAAAGATGATGGGGCTGTATTATCTACATAGATAAACAGGTATAGATATATGGATAAAGAAAAGAAGAAATATTTCACAGAAATGAGACAGAAACAAATTTATAATTTAGTAAACATCTATGAATGGGTTCAGACACATTCTTTACATTGTTTTAGTGCCTGGCTTCACAAAAATGGCAACTTATTTGTAAATAGGATCATAAACTTGGCCCCAGATATGGAATTATTCTTTCTAAAATGTGAGCTTGAGTCAGTGTTCTTGTATGTAGAAGGATGGGCAAACTGCAGTCTTGCGCTCTTGTTAATAATTCTTTTCTCATTTCCATAGAGTTAGTGGATAGATATGCCCCTCTGCAGAATGATTTATGTTAATAATACTGGAGGGGATTGGATAAGTGAATATGGCTTGATCTGAAATTCTATTATTTCACATTATTTTTAATTACTATGATTTTATGATTTAAAATGTCAAATCTGATATAACTCTGGAAAGCACAGAAATATATTTTAGGTAGCAAGAAAGTTAAATTTTATATTAGACAAAATATCAAAATATCTTTGAATGAATGCTTAATCCCCAATGCACATTGCTTTGTGCTGTTTAGCGGCTCTAAAGGCAAATCTTTTTATTTTACGTTGAAACTACACCCATAAGAAAGTGCTATTATGGCACAGTGTTTTGTACAGAGGTATCTTACATTGGGAAAATTATTTACTTGCTTGTCTGGGTGAGGTCTTTAGCAGTGATTTAGAATGGGTTTTTGTTAGTCTGCACTGTGTTTCTGCACAAATCAGGTGGTTCCACCTCAGCTTACTTGGATGATACCACCTGGAACAGCAGTGGCTCTGGGTCCTTTTTTTGTCAGACAAGCACTGCTGAAAATCTAGGTTTATAGCATTCTGTTAGGCAGATGAGATGATGGTTTAGGAAGTACAGTGCTCCAGAGAGCTTTAGGCCCAGATAATAGACACCTGAGGGACTCCACAGTCTATTTTTATGATCTTTATGAAAGAGGAGAAGACAAGTTTACCTGTAGACTTGCTTTCACTCTTGATTTTACACCCTCTTGGAACCGCTGGGAAGCCCACAAAATAAGAAAGGTCAGGAGCTATTGGTATGGGAGTTAAACCTCATGTGATATCTGTAATCAGATATAACTTTACCTTCTTTAAAAAAAAAAAAAATCAGTTAATACAGCTCTTTTGAAAACTTCACACAGATTGTTCAGGCATTTGTATCGCACATAATAATTTACTGAGGATGGATGCAGG
>JAAGNO010013256.1:24553-34866 GCA_033439905.1 Ceryle rudis | reverse complement strand
AGTTGTATTTCCAATTAATATACCTCTTAATTACGTGCCTTTTTTTTAATGGCTGTATTTTTTTTTAAATAATGTTTATTTCAGCCGTAGCTGTGATATGATGGAGCTGAGGAGGCGTTACCAGAACTTGTATATCCCGAGCGATTTCTTTGATGCTCAGTTTACATGGGTGGATGCTTTTCCTATGTCTAGACCATTTCAGCTGGGAAACTACTGTAATTTCTACGTAATGCATAGAGAAGTAGATCCTATAGATAAAAACGCTGCTGTCCTTGATCCACCTGATGCTGACCATCTGTACAGTGCAAAGGTTGGTACAGGTTTCCAAAATTATGACTATTCATTAGAAAATTTTTTACCAATAGGGTGAAACAGTGAGTATAACTGAACTGAAAATACAACAATTTAAGCAAAATACATATTTTTTTGAAACTTTCCAGTAAAGACTTAGTTATGTAGAGCTTGAAGAATCGTGACTGAAATTCAGTTTGTTTTTCTGTTACTAGCGGCGTCCTAGATCTTGTTTTTACTGAGGTCTCTTACATTCTCTGCGCCCAGTTGCACTGATCTAATTACAGGAAAGAAGCCAGCTCCTGCAGGAGCTCTGAATGCATTTCTTGAGCAATTCATTTTGAATAGTTAATGGAGCCCCCCCCCCCAATCCCCCATCATGGGTCCTTTCTGTGCAGCTTGTGGTCCTCTAGTGATATTTTCTTTCTTCTTTCAGATTCATCTCAATATTATTTTATTAAAAGTTGATTGAGCATATTGAGATTATCTGAATATGCTGCATCAAGGGTTATAATGATATAAAAACAACCTCAGTGTCAAAACATCTTCCTAAAGCCTGTTCCACTTGAAAGCTCTTTTATTAAAATTGGTCTGAGATTTCTAGGTTAATCTGTTTTATAAGTATTCCATATTAAAGATAGGTTTAGAAACACGGCTGCCTTTAACCCTTTTATTTCTGAAAGACTTTGTCTGTCTTCTGTGTGTAAAAACTTTGAAGTCTTGGCTCAAATATCAATCAGACTGTTTTTTGTTTGAGTCACAACGATGCAGAGCAAGAGCTCTATTTCAGAAGGGTAAGCTCCCAAATGTATTCAGTAACTGAGGAATAGAATCTTGTTTCATAATATTAACCTGCTTAGGATGTAAAGCAACCTTGTTGGTTTTGACTGGGCTAACGAGATGCTGTGAGCGTGCAGATGACTGTGGTGGTCTGTTAGTTCTCTTGTGATTGTGACAAAAGGGAAGGAGTTGGTTACTGAAACCAGAAATGTATTCAGTGTGCTTGGTATAGGGTATTTGGCATATCGTGATCATGTGTGAAGCATGTTGCTTTTATGTGCTTCCAGCTTATTTTTTGTAACAAGATCACACATTGCATCTGTATTGTATGGAGGGAAATAGGTCTTTGGCAGATATTTTAACACTCAGTTCTACAATATTATTTTACCTTTACTTCTTTATTTAATTTTTATTTAATATGACATTGAGGAAAAAGTGCTGGTATGTATGTGCTTGCAAGTTGTGGTCATTGTTTACTAGTCATAGTGGGAGACCTTCACAAGACTGATCTGACTTACACGACAGGTGATGTTGATGGCTAGTCCTAGTATGGAAGATCTCTATCACAAGTCATGTGCTCTGGCTGAAGATCCCCAAGAACTTCGTGATGGATTTCAGCATCCTGCTAGACTTGTAAAGGTAAATATGCTTCAGTGCCAGAGACTTCTGGCAATAAAGGTTGGTTGTAGAGTTTGAAGTATTTGTCAATAAGGGAGGAGCTTGTAGGCAGCTAAGTGATGGCTTCTTTTTTTTTCTCTGAAGAGACCTAGCTTATATGTCAACTGTTTTTCCACTTTGTAGGAGCTTTGTCTTCACTGATTTCATATTTACTGCTTTGTTGAATTTGGTTAAACTCAAACAATGGATAATTGGAGGAACCCATGTTAATTACATAATCATTACCTTTGTTAGCCTTTTTTTACAAGCACTTAGACTTCTTTTTTAAGGGCTCAGCTGGGAAGAGAATACAAATGAAGCAGCAGTAACTACTGTATTAAGTGACGTTTTAACTCTTAAACTGAACGACCTGTAAGTGCTGTGGTGTTTCAGGACAACACATACTTGTTTTCCAGTTAAGCTCCATCATCTTAAAGCAAATGGGAGTACTTGAATTTATAGATAAAATGCTCTTGAGGTCTTATCTTTTCTAGCTTTGCTTTATTCCTTTGAAGCAGGACTATCTTTAAATGTGTTTCAGAATTAAGACACCATTTAAATTAGTACCTGTTTGTCTTCTGTGTTAGAAAGGTTGAAATTGCAAAGGAACGAGCCTATACCTGTAAAGAAAATTGATGGAAAGTCTTGCAAACAAGAATGAGTGATGATGTTTTAAACCTATTCCATTTCTGAAATAATCTGTGGAAGAAAGTAACTGAACTCTTTCTTGACTGACTTTCATTTTCAGATTTCAAAATAATGTGACAGTTTACTTAAGGATTTCAGTGTGTGCTATGAAATATTTGTGCTTTGGGAAAATGACTTTACCCTTAACAGGGGAACATTCAGAAGACTCTCTTTGTCTAGTTTTTAGTGGGTATGAAAGGCAAAGATGAAGCTATGGCTATTGGAGGACACTGGTCCCCATCACTGGATGGACCTGATCCAGAAAAGGACCCTTCCGTGCTGATAAAGACGGCTATTCGCTGTTGCAAGGCTCTTACAGGGATTGACTTAAGTGTGTGCACACAATGGTAAGTACTGTACTGCAAAGCAAAGTACACTGTAGAAATACTTTTCTGTTACCAGGAGTTAGGGGAAAAAAAAAAAAAAAAAAAAAGCTGGAAGAACCTCTTTTTGTTTGTCAGCTGCTCTTGGTAGTGCAGGTAAACTACTCAAAGGATGTTCTGTTTTGTAATAAGCTTGATGGGTGCCAACTGTGTGGAATACTGCATTAAAAACTAATTAAATTCTGGATTTATTTTGATGTGTTATGCTGTAATTTTTAATGAATGTGCATTGAAAATATTTTTCATTTTGTGCATAGCTGGAGAAGATCGTCAGGAGAACTTCATTTCATTGTTCTTTTGTTATAAATAAATAGCTGTTTGTTATATAGCCATATTTTCTCTTGATAAGTTTTTGTCCTGTGTTAAGACTAACTGCAGTTTTACTAATACCCGGAAAGTCTATTGAATGCTAAATTTCGAGTGCTTCAACAACTTTTATTTGCATATTAAACCCGTGTGTGCTAAACAACAACTTAGAGAAAAACAATTTTGCTGGTTTTCCTCCTTTTCAATTGCGATACCTCTTTACAAACCTGCCGAAAGAGAAAATATGGCTTCCATAATTTTTTTCTTTAGATAAACTTCAAGGTCTTGCAGCAAAGTTTCTTTACTTGATGTGCTACAAGTGATCTAGGCTCTTTAAAATGTATTGTAGAATTTTTTTTCCAACATGCTTCTTCCCTTGCAACAGGTACCGTTTTGCAGAGATTCGCTACCATCGCCCTGAGGAGACCCACAAGGGGCGTACAGTTCCAGCTCATGTGGAGACAGTGGTTTTATTTTTCCCGGATGTTTGGCATTGCCTTCCCACCCGCTCAGAGTGGGAAACCCTCTCCCGAGGATACAAGCAGCAGCTGGTCGAGAAGCTTCAGGGTGAACGCAAGGAGGCTGATGGAGAACAGGCACTGAACGCTAATCCCTTTTTCTATTTCTGCTTCTCACAGGCACAGGAACACAGGCACAAAATGCACACCACATGCTACACAACATACATATACATAGGAAGAACATAACTGGTAACAATGACTGGTAAACCAGCTTTCAGCAGTGTAGTGGATGTTGGTTTTTATTTTTATTTCAGCTAGTTCACTAACTTTAAATGTGTATGCTGATATTACAAATGGAATTAAATTGTGCTTATGATGCGCAGAAATTTTTTTTTATCATAGACGTAGTTGCTGGAATCTGGGACCAGTTGTTGAGTGAGATGCAGTTTATGAATAGTTGTCTTAAAACATTTTGCCATTTTCTAAAATTTCTAAATTCTCTCTTTTGGCCAGTTCTAATTGCGATATTTGAAACCGAACAAACACTAGTCTGAAACATCTGAATTTCAGGCCATGTGGCTGATCACCATCTTGGAATAAGGAAAGGTCTGACTGAACAAGAAGTAATTTTGGGGCTTAAAAATCTGGGGGAAGATCACACACTGTGTGGTTAATGGAGACCAGCAGTGTCTGTGTAATCCCGCTATTCTTTGTGGTGTTGCTTATCACCCTTTTGTGTTCCACAGATCTGGCTTGTATTGGCTGAGTGGCACTGTGATCATTTATAAAGTGGTAGAATGTGTGTGTGAACTTGTCTAAATAATAACTTTAGGAGAAGACTATCTGAAACAGTTGTGACCTTGCACAGATCAGCAACAGAATTTAAAAAATAACTGAAATGCCTTCAGGCTTTCTGAATGATAATTTCTAAATTTTATTTGCCAGGATGAAGAGGAAAAGGACGATGGGGAAGCTAAAGAGATCTCTACGCCTACACACTGGTCTAAACTGGATCCAAAAACAATGAAGGTAGCTAATGCTTTTCTGAGAATTTGAATCCATTGTACATTTTTTAAGTCATCACCCAAAATAATGGCTCTAGATTCCCTTCACTGAGCAAAGAACTTCACAGTATTTTATCTTCCTTGCTGATTTTGTAGGTATTGTATGTGATGTCACAGTACGCAAGCGTGACTCCTGATTTTAACAACTGAATGCAGCTAATTGAAACTATTCCGAACTTTGTACAATTGAAGGGTATCACATATGATACATTAACTGGAAAAATGAAACTTCTGCAGTAATCTGGTGCTATCTACTTGCATGAAAAAATGCGGGGTCTGAAATACTTCGTACGTTTAAAAAGGCAATAATGATACAGAAACGTATGTCAGAAGACATAAAAAGTTTTTTCTAAAGGAATAATAGTAATAAACTACTCTAGTAAAATCCTTTCACTGCACCTGTGAGAAGTTCCTCAAAAAGGGGTACTTTGAGGACAACACAATAACTGTAATATGGTTTATGTATCAGTACATCATAGTGGTTTTGAGAACAGATTTTAAAAAGTACAGTTGACTTTTCATTGATCTTACTTAACTTTTACTTCACCTTTCCTGCCAATCAAACATTTTGCAATGTTGCTGGCTGGTGACACTTACGGAACTTTTATTTACCAGGTAAACGACCTTCGCAAAGAATTAGAAAGCCGAACCCTTAGCTCTAAAGGACTGAAATCTCAGCTGATAGCTCGACTGACAAAGCAGCTGAAAGTAGAGGAACAAAAAGAAGAGCAAAAGGAGCTGGAGAAGTCTGAGAAAGAAGAGGAAGAGGAGGAGGATAGGAAATCTGAAGATGACAAAGAGGTTAGCTTTTGGATATATTTGGTTTAAGTCTTCTCAAATATACATAAATACATAAAATTTGTAGAAATAAATGTAAGTATAAAAAGTATAGGAATAGGCCTCGTTGTGTTGGGATTTTGTAGTTCTCAGATGACTGTGCTGGGAACTCTTGCTGTAACTTGAGCTGCTGAATTGGAATGAAATTGTGGCAAATTTGAATTCCTTTATATCAGCAATGTCAGGTGAAATGTGCAACTGCACTAAGGGTGTCTGAATTAACACCAGACCTTAAAAGTAAGAAAAATGTCAAACTCCAGAGAAAAACTATGCTCGAGAGTAGGTGAACATGCTTAACAAGTTTTTAACTTCTTAGACCTATGTGAAAAGCAGCTACTTAATTGTATTGGCTTTTAGTGGTATAGAAGCCTTGGGGAGTTACTATGGAAATGGGAGGAGGACAGGTTCCAGCCTGTAAAAGTTTGCAGTGTCTCAAACAGTCCAGGTTCTTCACATGGCTAATGTTTTGCTTAGGATTTTTTCCCTTAGTATGAAGCTTTTATTTTTCTTTTTGGGTAAACCTCCTGTGTACTGAAGTTTCTCATTTTTGTAGCTGTGATAGTTCCAGTACTAGTGTGTTTTGCTACATCACGAGGATAAACAAGATCTGTGCAATTAGGCCAAAGCTGAACCGTAGAAAAGGGACATAAATGTCTGGAGAATATATTGTGTGTTAGTTGCTTTTAAACCTGCCTTTTTGTGTATTGCCTGCTAACCAATATGGGATGCTGTGAAATTTTATATATCTATGTAAACCTTGTGGAGGGAGAGAAGGCCATGTGATTTTTAATTGTGTGAGCTGCTGCCTTCTCCCACAGTTTGGATGGGCTTCAGCAATCCTGGGATTTCTTGCTGCAGTTTTCTTTAAGATCAGAGAAGGGAGCTTTGATTGTGCTTGCTTGCTTTAAAAAGCACAAGTGCTGCCGTGACTTTTTTTTCCATACTCATAAGACTTCAATATTTCTGTCTTGGCAATCAGTAAGCGGCTTGGTGGTTTAGTTTTTCTTAACCTTTTGTTGGATTTGCATCAGTTGTATCTCTAGAGGTTGCGTTTCCTTTAATTAAAATCGCTGAGTAAATTGTCATTTGGTGATTGTTAAAGCTGTGATGGATATCTGAGGCAGACAGAAGGTGCTCATTGCTCTGTGAGCTAAACAACACGGCATGTCCTGCTTTGTGTCGCTCAAGTTTCTGGCTGCGTTAGGTGAATGTTGGCAGTGGACACAGTATATGTTCTGGAAGTTCTAGTCTGTGACTTCTGTCTGTCTTCAGTGTTGTATTCAGCAGCTTCGTCTTTCCTGTGCTTTCTTCAAAGCAGAGAGTCCTAAAAACTAATACATAGACTGAAACTTCAGCTTTGGAATATGCTTTATGTTGTTTCTTTGCCTCTTTTTAGGAAGAGGAAAGAAAACGTCAAGAAGAAATGGAACGTCAGCGACGGGAGAGACGATATATCTTGCCCGATGAACCAGCCATCATTGTACATCCTAACTGGGCAGCAAAGAGTGGGAAGTTTGACTGTAGCATTATGTCTCTTAGTGTTCTCCTGGACTACAGATTAGAAGATAATAAAGAACATTCCTTTGAGGTATTTTAACTGTCCTGCTTACAGTTAGCCATTCTTGGCACTCTTTAATTCTGTGTGGTAACTGGGGTATTCCTGAATTGTAGAAGTTTATGATGGCATGGCAAAATAAAACTTACTTAAGTTAGTTTCTTTGTGCAATAGCTAGAGAATATTGCTCAGCGTTTGGCTGGACAGTGGTATGGTATCCAGAAGAAATGGCCAGGTTTTCAGATCAGAAACTGAGTTTTTAATTTATAAAGCTAGTCTAAGTCCTAAACTATGTCAGGACGGGCATGTAGCATTTTTGTAAAGTTAGGGTTTCCATATTCACACAAAATCACAGAATTCCTGAGGTTGGAATAGACCTCCAAGATCATCAAGTCCAGCCTATGACCCAACACCGTGACATCAGCTAGACCATGGCACTAAGCACCACATCCAATCTTGCCCTTAAACACCTCCAGGGATGGTGACTCCACCACCTCCCCGGGCAGTCCATTCCAGGGTTCTATCACCCTTTCTGTGAGGAAGTGCTTCCTGATAGCCAACCTGACCCTCCCCTGGCGCAGCTTCAGGCTGACCCGACCCCACCTGACTACAGCTTCCCTTCAGGTAGTTGTAGAGAGTGATGAGGTCCCCCCTGAGTCTCCCCTTCTCCAGGCTGAACAACCCCAGCTCCCATAGCCTCTCCTCACAAGACTTTCCCTCCAGTCCCTTCCCCAGCCTTGTCGCTCTCCTCTGGCCCCGCGCCAGCACCTCAGTACCGTTCTGGAAGTGAGAGGCCCAGTACTGGAGGTGAGGCCTCGCCAGTGCCGAGTACAGGGGGAGAATTACATCCCCCTCCAAAGCAGATAGTAAGAAACCTGACACTGCATAAAATTCTGATATGATGAGAGCTGATAAAAAAGCACCTCATAGCTATCTAGTTGTAAATGTACACAATTTTAGTAGATATATTAAAAGTTTTGTCAGAAGTTTTTTTTGTTCTTCTTTATGTGCAGGTATCATTGTTTGCAGAACTGTTCAATGAAATGCTGCAGAGAGATTTTGGTGTCAGAATTTATAAAGCGCTGATTTCTCTCCCAGAGAGGGAGGACAAAAAAGACAAAAAGAGCAAAAAAGATGAGAGAAAAGAAAAAAAAGAAGAAAAAGAAGATGAAACAGATGATCCAAAACCTAAAAGGAGAAAATCTGGAGATGATAAAGACAAAAAAGAAGATCGAGATGAAAAGAAGGTCTGCAGATAGCTCATATGAAGTACTATCTTGTCTGAAGCAATATTAAACTCTTTCTATTTTAATTTTACTACATTGCTTTTGAAAACTCAGCTCTTGTAGTGTTAGTTAATTGATTGGACTGAATCTATTTAAATATGCTTCAGTTATATTCAGCAACATAAAAATTTTATGTCACAAATGTATTCGGTTTTTTTAGGTGACTACGAGCGTGCAAATTTTGAATGAATGGTAGTGAGGTTTTTACTTGCCTGTTTTTTAGTTCTGACTGGATAAATTTTGGGGAACTTTTGTTACAGAGGGAAGATAAAAGGAAAGATGATTCTAAAGATGAAGAAGAAACTGAAGATGACAATAATCAAGAAGAATATGATCCAATGGAGGCTGAAGATGCTGAAGATGAAGACGAAGGTATCTTGAATTATACTTTGAATAATTCTGTGGCTTTCGGATTTTTTTTTTTTATTGCCACAGACTATGTTCTTCCAATCTGAAGAATGCACTGGAACTAGACATTTTAAAATTTCATTATGAGACTAATTTTATTTTAGTGATTCTGACCAGATCAACTTAAAATGTAAGTACCTTTATGCTAGGTATTGTATGAATAGAGTTAATATAAAGTAGCTGTGGTACTCAAAGTAAGGCATGCATATAGAAGTGGTTTTATTTTTTTCAGAATGCAGACCACTCGCAACTCCCATTGAAGTCAGTAGGAGATGTGAGTATTCAGCACCTCTGAAAAACCAAGCCACTTTAAGTGCCTAACTTCCTCTTCCACAGTTCTGAAATGTCATCCTGTTTTGATTAGGCCAGAATGTAGTGCGGGGTGCTCTTTACACGATCTTAGGAGTCAATTTCTGTTTGGGTGGAGTTGTGTTTGCCTGAAGAAATGGGGAAAGGGGCTGGAGAACTTTCCTGTCTCCAGGGAGAAGCAGTAGCCCTCTTTCCCTGCTCAGAGATTGATTCAGAAAGGCGTAAGACATGGTGTATGGTTTGTTTTTTTTTGGTTTGTACTTCCTCGGGGTGTTTGTCCTTTAGTGGAGATTTTTTGCTAGAGATGTAGGTTTTAACTGCTCGTGTACTGCAGTCTCAGCATTTTCTAACTGGTTACATTTTTGGCAGAGTACTGTACTGGCCTTAAAAAAAAAAAAAAAAAAGGTGTGCTAATCTGTGGTTTCCTAAATAAATCTTACTTGCTTATAATCTTGCTGTGAGAGTGCCCTGGGATTTTCTGTTCTGTACAAGTGCTGCTGCTTCCCATAATCTGTCCTTGTGATGGTCCCAGTCAGAGTTGCTGAGAACAATCCAGTATGCCATGGAGATGCAGGAAAAAGCTGCTGGTTCTCAGAAAATTAGGCAAGTGTTGTGATATGTGGCTTTTTCCAAAGTTTACCTCACAATAAAGGAGAGCTTAAAGCTGAACTTGGCGTGTGCACATAATGTACAAAGACTTGCACATGAAGTTGAGAGCTGCAGGCCATAATCCGCCCCTGCAGTTGTCATATTCCTCTTCCTCTCCTGATTTTTAGATTTAGTTTTACTGTACTGTCTACCTTTAAACAAAAACCTTGCAGTTTGTAGTTCACCTCTAATAAGCGATGGGATTTGTAACTTCTTGGAGAATCTAAACCATAGAATCAGTAAGTTCTTACTCGGACGTGAGTGTAAACACATGTTTTTAATTACATAGTTGACAGGCACTTCGTGATATAAAGTGTTTGTGACTAAATAGTACTGATTTTGTCCTAATAGGAATAACCGTAGCTGAATGCAGACTCTGCCAAGCCTCACATTAGGGAGAATTGTGGTAATTTTCTGCACACCACTTAGATGGTAGAACTAATTTTTTACCCAGTTAGCATTTGTTTCAGATTTTCTATCTTAGGTATATGAAAGAAACATGGGGGAAAAATGACGAATAGCTTATGTTTAAATAAGACTAGAGAAAGTTCAGAATTTAACAGCACACTCTCAAATGCCATTTGTGTTTGGGTTCCGTGGGGTTTCTGTTTGGTTGGTTGTCCATTGCGCCCCCCTCCCCC